>CAUYQG010017701.1:0-41364 GCA_963574415.1 Tarsius wallacei
GGATGGGATTAATGGTGATAACTATCTTTCTGGGGATGGGGAGACACCTCTTATCATCAAGGGTGCCTGAACGAAGCAATTTTGTATGCCTAACCCCTAACTGTACCCCATAATACCATAATAAAAAAAATTAAAAAAAAAAAGACAGGTGTAGCAAAAGCTGAATCCTCTTATCCCTTTCTCCTTCTTTCCTACCCAAAGGTAATTCTGGTGTTGATATAATTATGTATTAAACCTATCCAGATTTTAATTTTTTTCTACATATGTATATAACTGTAAATAATATATGATACCATTTTATGGGTTTTTAAACTTTATATAAAAAGTGTCATGTTGTGTTTATCCTTAAGTGCTCATTTTTATTTCACTCATTTTTATTGCTGTGTAGTATTGCAACAAATGAATACAGATTGCTTATTTATCCTATTACTGATTATTTCCAATTTTTGCTATTATACACAATTCTTCTTAGCCCTTATGTATGCTCTTATGCACATTTCCTTGTACAATTATACCAGAGTTGCTAGGACTTACGCATAAACATGAGATTACTGGGCAGTGGGTGTATGCATCTTTAACTTCAAAGCACATTGCCAGGTTGCCTTCCTAACTGTCATAATTGATGATCCCAACAGAAATGTATGTTTCTCTGCATCCTCACCAATACGTCAATGATTTTTGTCTATTTAACATGATATCCTCCTTTTCGTTTTTGTCATTTAATCTGTCTTGTGCTTGGGATAAAATAGATGAAGGCATTGTCCACTCCTTTAATTCCAGGATGAGTCATTAGTGAAGAAACCTTTCCCAGGCAGACATCAGGCTTCATCCTGAGAATTACTAATAAATAGCTGAAGAGCACTTTGAGGGAGGCTCATTACTGACAGCAAATTCAGAGAAGACTCATGCCATGATAATTTGAGGTATATGAGTATTTTAATATGTACCTAATAAGGTTGTGGGAATTAAATATGAGGTGTCTGATTAGTAATAGGAGTTTAGTTAACATTACTTCCTTTTATTTCATGATTTCATAAAAGTGTTCAAGGTAATCACTAAATAGGCTTCCCTTTATTTATATGTATAAATATTCTTAGATCAGTGTTGTAAAACTTTGACATGCATCAGAATCACCTGGAGGGATTTTAAGGCACAGGCTACTGTCTCCGTAGATCTGGTGTGAGGTCTGAGAGTTTGCATTTCTTACAAGCTCCAGGTGATGTTGCTTTGGATGCTGGTCTGGCAACCACACTTTGAGAATCACTCTTCTATATGCATTAGCAAGAATTATGTCACTGGAGGTCGAGGAATGAATGTTTTCAGGGTTAAGCTTATTCCACTGATCAATTCACTGATATTAATCTATGCAATATTGAGGCTTCCTTGAATGTCCCTATGCTTCATTTAGGTGACAATTCCTGTAGCAACTGGACAGTGTTCTACTTTCCTTCTTTACTCAGCACATTTGTCTGCTGATTCATTAAATCACAAAAGGGCTGAACTCCCCCCCTCCCCCCCTTTTGCCTGTCTGACTCTGATTACAAATGAGCTTAAATAAGCAGGTCGAGATTTAGGGCAATTTTTACTGATAGGGAGCTGCTTGGCCCTGGGAGCCATCTAGGGGAATGGGTAATTGTTGCAAGGTATTCTTATTTGGATTTATAAGCTTATCTACCTTGCTGTCATTTCCACCACTTTGCCTTCTCATCAATATCCTCAAACTTAGATATTCAGTGATCTCCCTTATGTGAACTATAGTTTTTATACAATATTTGGAATTATTCTCCTCTTAAAATCAGGAACTTCAAGACAATACCATAGTGAAGCAAGATGAAATTCTGAGGACCTACCAACTTTAGCGGGTACACATTTTAGACCATTTCTTCCTATACTTTCCATTTGAAAAAGTTTTTGTTTGTAAAAATACATAATTTAAATACATATTCATCTATATAACCAGTACATCCAGAATCATATGCGTGCTAGGAAGTATATTTTTTATGAACACTGGTATAAGATATTTATTTGAAAGTCCTGTGTAGGCACACTTTAAAGAAAATATTAGAGATTTTAAATAATAAAACTAAAATTAGTGTTATGGAATAGCATTATATGTTGTCAGAAATAGAAGATATGAAATACATAGTCATCAGAACTGTGCAAAGGTGAGCTGGATTTTTGTACACCTTGCCCGTAAGATCCTTGAGGGCAAGGGCTATCTTCTTTATTTTTGAATGACTCCAATTAAAGATAATCCCTGGCATAGTGAAAGTGTTAAATAAATGAATAAAAAATAATGAGACATGTTAGAATAGTACAAGGAAAAGACAAGGGTTCTGATGTCCATCAGATGTTGTTTTAGATCCTGATTTTACTGTATGGGTATCCTTGGACAACTTTCTTAATCTTTTTAACTTTAGTTTTCTGGTTTATAAAATTAAGACTGGATATTATTCCCTATCTGAGATCACTGTGGAAGAATTTAAATGAAGCACAGTGACTAGTAAATTGACATTCAAATAGTATTAATTTCCCCCATTCCTGCACCATCAGTTTCCTTCTAATAGGAATCATTCAGTATTATAACAAAAAATACAGTATTATAGTTATTGGTAAATCTCTGACTAAGTATTTTTCTACAAGCCTATATTTTCAGACCCGCTTGGACAATTATTAATGACCAATTCCCTCACTGGAATCTTGTAAAAATCATCCATATTTTACAGAGATAATGAGAAAGTTGGGCTTAAAGATACCGAGCAACTGCCTCAGGGTAAGTCAGTGAAGCAAAAACTGAGAGCTGGATTTCTGAGTTCAGAGTTCCTGCTCTCCTGTCTTCTTTCTTCTCTGGCTATGCAGCCAAACTGTAATTCTTCACTCTATTTTAGTAGCAAAGATGATTTGCAAGCCTAAAGAAGTTTAAGGTCATTTGAGTCTTTATAATTCAATTTCATATTTTTTCAGTATAAATAAGAGAAAACGTAACTAGACATCAATTTACCATGATGATTTACATAATCACCTTATTATCACATCTGCATCCATTGATTAGATAACATTAAAATGTATTCAGTGTTATAGCCTTTGAAATAGATGGTTGTTTCCCAGCCAAGCTTTTGTGCTGAAAAACTGTATGTACTTGGACAAATCACCCCATAATAATAATAACAATACTAATGATATAATTTATTATATAGTTCCTGGGTTCTGTTAATTGTATTAAGCTTTTTTATATGCTTGCATAAATTTATATACAGGCTGGGCTCAGTGGCTCAGCCTGTAATCCCAGCACTTTGGGAGGCCGAGACGAGTGGATTACCTGAGCCCGCGGGTTCAAGACCCACCCGGGCAACTTGGCAAGACCTTGTCTCTACAATCTAAAATTAGCCAGGTGTGGTAGTGCGTGCCTGTAGTTCCGCCTACTTGGAAGGCTGAGGCGGAAGGATCACCGAAGCCAATCAAGTCAAGGCTGCAGTGGCCAAGAGCATGCGACTGCACTCCAGTCTGGGCGACAGAGTGAGACTTCAACTCCAAAAAATTAGAAAAGAAAAGAAAAGAAAAGAAAAAGTTTAAATAAGTTTCTTAAATTTGCATGTGTCAAAAAGTCAACTCAGAAAGATTAGAAAGTAGGTCTGTCTACCTCCAGAACTGAAGCTCTAAACACTAACCCCATAAATATTTATTGCATGTCCTCTATATGTTAGGCCCTCAGGAAAGAGGAATTTTTATAACAAAAAGATTCCTACCCTCTTGGAAGTTGAAATCTGCCTCTAAATACAGCATAAATAGCCCTCAGTGAGTATGAGAGATTCCATAAATAATGTCCAACAAAAGTATCTTTATAGTTTTTGTTTTGCTCTTAAATGGGAAAACAATCCAAACTCTAATAATGTTGGGAAACTCTGCTTGCTGTATCCCTGATTTGGAGGTACACATAACATAATAGATTATTAAAGTCAATGAAAAGTTCTAATATTTGAAGTATTAGCGTTTTCCAAACTTATTTGATGACCATCCCCCCCCCCCCAAATTATATCTCTTAACAAACTGCAGCATGAAGTATTCCTTTAGGACACCAATATTCACAGGGTGTGTATTAGAGCAGGTCATCTTTGAGGTTATAGTCACCACTTATTCCTCCAAAATGTTTGTCTTGCCCCTGAGGCTCCATGTTCAGTCCTAAGACTCTTCTTCTCTTCTAGCTATTTTTCTTTAGAGTGGGGTTCAATTACTTCGCCATCCATTTTTTCCCCATAAAGGGCTATTTTCTGCCTGCCTGCCCGGTTCAGCTCTGTGGTAGGGGCTGGGAATGAAGAAGTTGTGGGAGGTTGCACAGGTTATCCAATGGGCAAAGAAAATTTCAAGGAATTTATAACATTAGGGAAAAGCATAGGAAAGAGAAGAGCTGTTTATCTCTATAAAAAGCCTTTGTAAAATTATATATGTTAGACTATCAAATACCACTTCTTTCCAGAGAAGTATATTTATTATTTTCTGCAAGACGTGCCTTTAAACCTGTATTTCATTTTATAAAAAATGTAAAATGCTAAATTGGCACATAAAAGGGGTTGAAATAAATATTTCCCCTCTTCCCTTTATACCCTATTTTACAAAGACGCACATAACTCTATGTATATTGCCATCAGGAAGTCCAGAAAAGTCACTGATTTCAGAAAGAACGCGAAGTTTGTTTTATATGAAAAGCAATACTTTTTACTTCCTTAAAGATGGAACTTAACCCAGGAGATAACAAGTGTTTGCTACCTTTGGGTCTGAATCAACTTTCCATTACCTAAGTTTGATTTCATAACAACTTAATAAGATAAGAATAATTAGCCCATTTTTTAAAATGAGAAAAGCCACTCTAAAAAGCTAAATAACACACAAAGGAGGCGATGATGCCCATGTGCAAATTCAGAGTGGTCTAAGTCACTATTCTATAGGATATGTGCAGAATACTTAGAGTAATGCCTGACACATCATAGGGGTGAGATAAATGTCTGTTTCAATTCCATTCTATCCCATTTCTCATGCTATGAGCAGTAAATAAGCATCCTGCTGAAGTGAAACTTGAACGATGAACTGGTATTGGCTTTCAGCTGCCTCTGCCTGCTGATATAAATTGTAAGCTATGTAAGCTGATGTAGAATGTAAGCTCAGTAGCTTCAGATTGCTGGGAACGTGAAGGGGAAGGGACAGGAAGCACTCTGTGGTACAGACGAAAATCAATCACAAATTATTCTTTTCTTCACTTTAGATTTTACTAAAAAGAGAAGGCTTCCAATTACTTTCCCTGGGAGTGAGGATTCAATAAGAGCAAATTTATAAAATTCTTCTATAGTTCCTTTTGAAAAGTTTGACTTTTGCTCATTAAAAAGCATAGTCCAACATACCAATTAAGCAAAAATATACGCTTTAAACTCACATTTAGTTCTTGTGCTTCATCGTTAGATAATATGTCTAGGCACGGATAAGGCTTTGGGATTCAGACAGTAAAACCTGGTGGAAGTGGCTGAGCAAAATTGCTATTAGCAGTTTAATCACTTGTGTTAAATGCCATGAATATAATCCAAACTGGGGGAAATTGCTTTCTGGAGTGCTGAACTTCAGCAGTTTTGTAAGCTTAAGAAATTTTCTATTAGCAGAGTATTTGGATTTCAATCTTGGGTCTGTAAATAACATAAATAAGTAATACAGTCAAGAACAATGATTCATAAGTAGACTCATAGTGTATGTGCCTGATCCTACATGTATGATTACTTAGTTATGTTACTTTTTAGGCCTAAGAATTATTACCATTATCCAGAGATTGAATAAAAAATTGGTTATATTTGTTGCTCCTCCTTGTTTTGCTAGAGTCTTTGGCCACTATTTTGTATACTTTTCCTTGTTTCATCACTGGAGTTGTCCCTGTTTTATGTTGTAGTTAAATTCATGACCATTTGGAAGAACAGAAATGCCACTCGTAAGACTTCTGGAAGAGCCAGTTTTCTGTTTATCCTACTCCAAAGGCATTTCTTTTTATTACCTGTAAAATGTACATTAACCCAGAAGAACAAAAATATTTCCTGCTTCAGAATCTAAATCAACCTTACGAAACCTGAGTGTTTCAATTAGTGCAGTATTTGGTATTAGACTGGTGCTGACCAGAGGTTTAAATTTCTAATACAAAATTATTTCATTTGACTTCCCTTCTGGAATTCTTGTTTTAAATAAAGTTTCTAACTGTAAGCCTAAAACATTAAAACAAAAAGAAAGGAGGCAGGGTGTGGTGGCTTAAGCCTGTAATCCCAGCACTTTGGGAGGCTGAGGCAGAAGGAGTCCTCGAGCCCAGGAGTTTGAGACCAGCCTGGACAACACAGTGAGACCTCATATGTACAAAAAAAAAAAAAATTAGCCAGACATGGTGGTGCATGCCTGTAGTCCCAGCTACTCAGGAGGCTGAGGCAGGAGGATCCATTGAACCCAGGGGTTGGAGGCTGCAGTGAGCCGTGATCATGTCACTGCCCTCAAGCCTGGTTGACAAAGTGAAACTCCAACTCAAAATAAAATAGGAAAGAAAGAAGAATCCAGCCAGGCTCGGTGGCTCAGCCTGTAATCCCGTGACTTGGGAGGCTGAGGTGAGTGACTGCCTGAGCCCGCGGGTTCGAGACCCGCCTGGGCAACTTGACGAGACCTCATCTCTACAATAAATCAAAAAATTAGCCAGGTGTGGTAGCGCGCGCCTGTAGTTCCAGGTACTCGGAAGGCTGAGGCGGAAGGATCGCCGGAGCGCAGCAGGTCGAGGCTCCCGCTCCCAGCCACCGCACTCCAGTCTGGGCGACAGAGTGAGACTCCAACTCAAAAAAAAAAAAAAGAAAGAAAGAAAGAAAGAAAGAAGAATCCAGAATTCACTTCATGCTTGGGACAGGATAAGACCGGCGAGTACATATAATGTGTTGTTGTTACTTATCCTATGCCTATGGCTGATATTGTTCAATTGCAACACTTTTTTTTTTTTTTTTACAGTTTTTGGAAACTTGAATAGTACCTGGACTTAAAAGGTCCTTAATTAATTGTTAAATTAAAAACTTGTGCTAAATTACAAGTCATCTAAAAGCAGGCAGTCACTATGTCTGCTTTATTAGGAGTGGTACATCTCATGAAACTGCATTCTTAAGATAGTTGTACTTTTTTCTGTGAGTTAAAACTCAATTGATATGAGTGTTTGCTTTCCATTTAGATATCGAAGGGAGGTGGATTATTAAATAAAGTGGTAAGGGCAGCTAGGAATGCAAAGGATAGATGTTTATTAGGCGGTGTTGAATTAGTAGAACAGTAAGCTGTCAAAGTCCTAATTCAGGGGCAGAAAGAAGGGTCACCTTTTACCTTCTTCTTATTCCTTTCATCTTCACTATAAAGAGAACACAAGTGTTAAAGTCAGTTTAGATTAATGACTATTTTTTGTTTACTCCCTATGTGATCTTAAATGAGATTTTGAATTGTTATACCCTCCCTTATCCAGTTCACAAAGATATAAAGCAGATATGGTAATTATCTCAGTTTATTTCTGAAAAAATGAAATGATATGACATAGGAAACACAGTCTTGACTGTGGTGAGTAGATAAGCAGCAGCTGGTAATAGATGGCATAGAAATAAAATAAAACAGAAATGAATCTATGCCCCCAAACATGTCTAGTCTCTGACTTGCCCTTTTTAAATGACCTAAACTGCCTTTCTTTAAATTGCCTTTCTGTCTCCTTATTGTGTCATCTTCTATAGAGTTGAAAGCAAATATGGACATCTGTGCTGCTTTAGATTTCAGAAACATCAGAATTCTACATCTGTGCAACTCCTAGAAATGCATGTTCTCAAAGACAGAACAGTTTCTTAGGTGATCTGTTGCCATTTTTGGTTCCTTAAAATGTGTTGTAAAGTGTTTTCTTGTGGAGAAGAGACAGGGAGGAGGGACAGAATGAGAGAGAGAGAGAGAGAGAGGGAGAGGGAGAGAGAGAGAGACATAGAGAATACTTTCTTTGCTTAATAGTGTGAACTCAAGGGTCCTTAAATTTTTTATTTTCAGTGATTGAGAAGTTTTACACATAACTGAATTGCTATTGCAGATGTTCTCGAATTTTATTAAGAAAGATAATTTTGAAAGTGAGGGCCCGGCGCTTGGTGGCTCAGCCTGTAATCCCGGCGCTTTGGGAGGCCGAGGTAAGTGGACTACCTGAGCCCGTGGGTTCGAGACCTGCCTGGGCAACTTGGAGAGACCTAATCTCTACAATAAAATAAAAAATTAGCCGGGCATGGTAGCGCACACATGTAGTTCCAGCTACTTGGAAGGCTGAGGTGGAAGGATCGCTGGAGCTCAGCAGGTCGAGGCTGTGGTGAGTCTGCAAGCCGTCTGAAAGCAGGCAGTCACTATGTCTGCTTTATTAGGGGTGGTATATCTCATGAAACTGCATTCTTAAAATAGTCATACTTTTTTTCTGTGAGATAAAACTCAATTGAATATGAGTGTTGTCAGGCTCAGTGGCTCAGCCTGTAACCCCGTGCCTGGGGAGGCTGAGGTGAGTGGATTGCCTGAGCCCGCGGATTTGAGACCCGCCTGGACAACTTGGTGATACCTCATCTCTATAATAAATCAAAAAATTAGCCGGGTGTGGTAGCGCGCGCCTGTAGTTCCAGCTACTTTGAAGGCTGAGGCGGAAGGATCGCCGGAGCCCAGCAGGTCGAGGCTGCGATGGCTGGAAGCGACCACTGCACTCCAGTCTGGGCGACAGAGTGAGACTCCAACTCAAAAAAAAAAAAGAATATGAGTGTTTGCTTTCCATTTAGATATTGAAGGGAGGTAGATTATTAAATAAGATGGTAAAGGCCACTGCAGTCCAGTCTGGGCGACAGAGTAAAACTCCAACTCAAAAAATAAAAAGTGAGGCCAGGTTAAATATTGTCTTATAAATTGAAAAGGAAAGGTATTCTTTTTTTTGGAAAGCAGAATTTATTGAGAGGACAGAAAAGCTCCCGGTGCAGGAGGGGACCTGTGGGGGTTGCCCAGGAAAGGTATAAAGGTATTCTAACATTAAGTTTGGTTGATTTTCTTTAGGAATCTAAATCTGAACTAATTAACATGTTTTCTTATCACCAAGTTCTTCTTATTTTTACAATTATACAGGCTGTAGTCAGAGCATCCTACATTAAAATCATAGATATTAACTTCTTCCTCCTGACCCAGCTTAATGCTCCAAGTATGAAGGGTAAAGCTAGTACTTTGCATATTGGAGTCACTTGGGACTAGTGTGGGAAGGCCTTTGTTTTGCCTGATTTCACAAGGTGACAAGAGTTCACGTCTCAGCTGGAAAATAAACTTGGATAAATTAACTGAAAACCATTTTTCACTCTTTCCCACCTCACTGCCAGCACTCTTTCCTTTTAGAGTGGCTTCTGCCTGTTCCTTTGAGTCTCTCCACCTGCCAAACAATAAGTAAATGAGACTAACTGTCAAATTTTCATTTAGGCAGAAAATGCTACATGCTTTAAAAGGTAGAGCGTTCCTACATTTTTACTCCATGAAGGAGACATGATCTAGCTCACAGAGTAGTTAAGCCTCATTCATGATTGCCTCCTCATACCAAAGAAGCGAATATTGGTTAAGAGCTCTGTAGAGGATCAGACCTGGATTTGAATGCAGCCTCTGCCACTTCTTGGCCATTTGACCTTAGACTTTCTCTTTCTGAATGCCAGGGCCCTTATCTCTAAAATGAAGATGATAAGGAATATAAGACTAAATATCACTAAAGTATAATATTTGACATGTGAAAGTACTGAATACATAGTAGAAATTAATGTTTGATATTTGCATATTATGTCACATATTTTCTCTGATGTTTCCTGTGTAGTTAGCAGTTGCCCAACTTTGTTGCAAATTTTTTTACTACGACAATGATGGCTTATACTTGTAGCCTCAGCTCCTTTTTTGGACTAATGTTATGAATTAAAGGGTCATATATTAGGCCTGTGCTAAGATATTCTATTCTACCTATTTTTAAGTGTATATACCAAGTTTTAGTATAGAAAACCAAAAATCATTGTTTCACTCCCACCTCACTTCCAGCAGGCTTATATTCTCAGACTTACATAAAAAGTGTTTTTATTTCCTGAACTATTCACCACCAATGGTGTTGGGAGACAGTTTGAGGTGGGCTCTATAGAAAAGAGACTCACCATTGATTGGTCTGCTAATGCATTACAGTATTATTGGAAAATGATACTGTGGCAGTTGTCAGCAGCATCAGCATGTGGGGAATATCCTGCCATTTGCCAAGTTTGTTTCTTTCACTGCACTAAGCCATTTTTCAGCATACCACCAGAAGTTCAATAAACGATTATTCTGCATTTTTACAGCAGCCAATGGAGCTGAAATTGTGTTTATGAGATGATATAGTGGGCTAGAATTGTATTTTCAATTTAAACCAAGCTAATGGTATTGAGGAAATTTCATTGTGTCTTAGTTTTGGCACCTCCGCATCTTTATTTCTCCTCACTTCTTCCATCAAAGGAGAATTCCTTTGGCTTAATTGGCAGATTAAATATGAGAAAATCAATGACAGAAGATGAATATAGTGTTAACTGGAGGAAAATCTTAGGTGTGATTTTTCTATAAGTGCTCTTTCCTTCCATCAGTACTTAATGCTATTTATCTCTTTAAAATATAGCCTCATTTTATTTTTTTCCACTGCCTTAGCAACTCTTCCAGGCTTGGTCTTCAACACATCAGTCCTCAAACACAGTAAAAGCCTCTTAGCTTGTCTCTCTGCCTCTAGTAGCTTCCTTCATTCTTATTCATGCATGATATCAGAAATGGTTAGATTGCTTTAAGAACCAAAGTTGCAGAATACCTCACAGAGCACATGGATGTAAAATCTTGGCAGCTCCAATGTGAGTCAACCTGCCCCATCCCCAGCTCTCTTATCTAATGACATCGCTCTGACTTCTCTCTCTCCTGCCCCTGTCTATCCTGTCCTTTTGGGTTCCACCTTTATTCTCAGCTTTCCATCCTGGCGTGGTTACTGGACATTCAATTTTACAAATATTCCTACCCCCATGTCAGAAGTTGTCTATCAATCTTTTTAAAATTGTATTTTAAAATTTGGAAGTATTTAAGGTATATAAGAGTATACACATAGCATATATTTGGAACATGGGTCATAATAGTAAAATAAAAACCTGTGAACCCACCAACAAAAGAAATTGGCTCTCAGTCTTTGTTTTAAAGTTCTGTCAAAGTCTCTAAGTTTATACTTCTGCCTGTTCAAGTTAATAAAGGTAAAGAGGGCCTAGTTTGCTGAGAAATATTATTTCTCATACTGAAAATTTAAAAAATAATCTCAGAAGGAAATTGCAGTTATTTGTTTGGGAATAGCAGCACACAGGTACATGTGATTGGGATAGGTTTGTAATTTTTGCCTCTTAAGTCTCTCCTAGACCATCTCTTATACTTCAACAAGTCTGTAGATACAGAATGAATTCTGGAAGTCAAATATTTGAGCAAATTAATGGAAGTTAAAAAAAGATGCATGGTGAAGACCAAAAAATCCTCCCCAAAACAAAACAAAAAACAAACCACAAAAACTAAACACTGAGGATGCATGTCATACATCAAGTCATTAGATGTCTTCCTGGTGTAGGTGAGACAGGAGAAGCTCAGAGATAAGGGATGGAGCAGATCCCAGGAAAGGCAGGGTAACAAAACAGCATTTTCAGGGAAATAAAACATCCTGTGACTGACTGAAGAGAAGGTGAACAAGTGATCCAAGGTGTATGTCTTTGGAAATGTCAATAATTGAAATGCTATACAAACCAATATAATTTTGCATCCTGCTGGTTTATAATGTGATTTGAAATATCAAGAATTCTGAACTCACCTACTAATCAAACAGATCAAACAGCAAGGGTATCTTTGGATGAGATGGTTGCCCTCAGTAATTATAGGAGTCTGAAATGTGTCTGACAGGCAGAAGAGAAATAGCAATATAAACACCAGCAGGAATCAATGAATACACTTTTATCACAATTTACTGCTTTTCTGAACTTAATTACTTTTGTTTTTTTGGTGGTGCTCTTAATAGTACATTTCTCAGAGATGGTGACTCTTTAAGAAGAAATGGGATAGTTTAAAAGCGTCTTCTCAGGGCAAAAGCTCCATGGAAAAAGCTCCAAGGTCCTCATGACTTACAGAAGCCTCTGTTGATTGTATGTAGTTTGTCAGCTCAGCCTTAGTAATTTGAAGTGACAATAAATTCTATCTACCTTCATTTCCTCACTGTACAAATGTGAATACAGTAAGATGATCAGCCTGTGAATATTATCCCAACTGGGGTTCAAACTCAGGTCTCCTGACCCCTGGGCCTGAAGTCCAGTGAGGTGTATGTCACATAGCACTGTCTCTTTGTGGATGTACAAAGACTATATACACTGTGCCCAAGAGCTTGAGTAAATGATTCCCCACCAAAGAGAGTTTCTTACTGGAGACTATCTCAGAAGATTAAACCATGATAATCGGTGATTAAGTGAGTTAATTTATGGGCTTTAGAGGGTATTTCTTACACCCACATTTATTTTTCCTTACAGTTCTAAAGGTTCCAAATGTTATGAGCCCACAATCAAGGTTGGTTTGGATAGAAGTGTGTTTGATGGAGAACAAATGCTTGAATCTCTATAATATGGGAGGTGTAGTTGAGGGGGAGGCTGCCTGCTAAAAAGAGAGTGCTTGTATGTTGCCACACATGCATTGTGGGCGTCTGGTAATTGTTAGCTCTGAGTGTTGCAACACTTAAGCCTAAGACACACATTTAGAATATGATCATACATAGCTCTGTGTGGTCTTCAGAACATGATCAGTGGCATCAGGCAATTCTGAAGCACCTTTGGCAAGTTGTATAACATTTCTGAGCTTCAATTTTCCAATAAAACTGGGAACAATATGACCAAGTTTGCTGAGTTGTCACAAGAATCTTATGAAAACTTAGGTGAAGATACTCGACACAATGCATTATCACTTGGTAGCTTTCTTCTGATTTTCATTAATAAGAAACAAGTTTCTCAAGAATAGAGCATACAACACCTCCCACATCACTCTCTAAATGTCTGCCCACAAATCATCCCAGATGAAGAAACTCATCTTCCCTTCTTTGTAAATTTCATAGTACATACTGTTTGAAGTCAAATATTTCAGTTACTGAAAATTTTTTTTTGTTAGTTACCTGTTCCTAATTTTAGTATTATTCCATTCTCTGTAGAAGCCAGTAACTGTGCCTCAAATCCTTTGAATCCTCCACAGCACCTAGCACAGAGTGAGAACCTTGGTAGGCCCTCATTAAATGTTTATCAGCTGCCTGAAATTGTGAAGATGTGAGCAGAAGATAAGGGCACAGCTTGAAGTTAGTGTTTCTTTTGCTAGGCAGCAGTTCTACCTGCAGGGTGTTTGGTTGCTAGGATTGCTAGGATTTTAGACTTGCTATTGGTGAGAGGGACACAGAGTAAGAGCTGAGTTTTCCATAAGGAGATAGTGCTGCTGAAACCCACAATGCCAGTTTGTTAGCTCTAACCCCTAGGCAGAGGTTGTCTTACTCATCTCAGTAGCTCACTCAGGTGCCTCTCACAATGTGATAATCACTCAATAAATATATTTGCAACAAATGGGCAAAACCATGCTACTTTTGTTCTTAATATTAAAATTGTATGTCTGTGTGGTTTACTCATCCATTCAGAAAATATCATTAAGCATCTATTACATGCTAGACATTGTCCTAAGGGCCAGTGTTCTAAAGCAGTGAACAAAACAAACAAAACTCCTAGGCATAATAGAGCTTAAATTCAAATTAAAAAGAAATAAGGAAAATTTAAAATGTCAGGTGATGATATATGTGCTGTGGAGGAAATAACTGAGCAGGGCAAGGGAATGTGAGTGTGTTTTTGTGTGTGTGTAAGGATGTTCATTCTCAAACAGAATGATTCAGGAAGGCCTCTCTGAGAAGGTGACATTTCATTAAAGACTTGCATAAGGTGAGCGGTCAAGCCATGTATTACCAGGAAGAAGGCAGAGGGAATAGCAAGTGAAAAAGTTAGAGACCAGGAATGTGTTTGGTGTTTTCTTTTTTTTTTTTTTTTTTGAGTCAGAGTCTCACTCTGCTGCCCAGGCTGGAGTACAGTGACATGCTTACGGCCACCACAGCCTCAATCTGCTCGGCTTAGGTGATCCTTCCACCTCAGCCTTACAAGTAGCTGGAACTATAGGCAAATGCCACCATGCCTGGCTGAATTTTTATTTATTGTAGAGACAAGGTCTTACCATGTTGCCCAGATTGGTATCAAACCCTTGAGCTCAGGCAGTTCTCTTGCCTCTGCTTCCAAAAGTGCTGGGATTACCGGCATGAGCCACTGCGCCCGGCTATGGTCTTTTCAAGGAGCAAACAGGGCAAGCTGTTGTGGCTGGAGTAGAGGAATGAGCATGAATATACCAAAAGACAAGCTCCTAGTTTACTATTTCTATGATATATAGGAATATGAATAGTCCTATAATATATTTGATTCTAAATTACTAGTGGCTTTTCCTAAGGTCCTGATGGCATTCTTCAGTAGATTTCTAAGAGCAGATGAAAATTTGCAAGTCAGATACTATAGTCCTATGTTCATTTATTCCTTCCTTCATCAATTCATTATTCAACAAGTATCTATTGAGCACTTTTTATTAGAGCTTATATTTATTGAACACTTGCTATATGCTAAAAATCTGTTTTACGTACATGCATTTTTAAATAACCCTCACGTGACCTAATAAGGTAGCTACCTTTATATGCATTATCATTTTTAGATGAGGAAACTGATGCATCAGAAGTGTTTTTAAATGTGATGTCTGTCTTCAAATGATTCATTATCTTACAAGAGAATTGAGAGAACTACACACATAGTATATGAGACAGTTTATAAGTACTATTGCTCAATTGAGTTGGAAGAATTCAGATAAAAGAGCAAATAGTAGTTCTTCCACCTATTTTTTTTTCCTTGAAAACATAATTCTGGTGACAGTATCTTTTGTATGCTCATTGTGTTTCCGAAAAACTCAAACATGAGTAACTTTTCCAAGACCAGTCCTTTTCTTTCCATAAGAAAATGTCATGTAATTTAGAAGCATTGCTATCTTTACATCATAAGAGCTGAACACAGTTCCTGGAAAGCCAAAATATGACCCTGACATTTCATCTTGACAGTTTCTTTAAACTTCATCTTCTAAAATGAAGTCTGTGGATCAAGATGGTCCCTAATTTTTATAAGAAACTTTTGTGGGGAGTGCAAATTTTTGGAAAATAACTAAATGGACTTTAATAATTGAGTTTTATGCTTCATCACATTTAAAACACTTTTACGATCACTATCTATTCATACTACTTACCCATTAATCATATTATTATTATTCATACTTAATTATTCATACTTCTTACCCATTAATCTGCTTTAAAATATAACCTTGCCCCCTTTCATATTATCATTTACAAATTATATCAATCACCTTCAATTATAAAATGTTGTTTCAATATTACTGGGAGTGGGAGGAAGAACTAATGAGTTTAATTAACTAATAAATTATTTTAAATGGTTTGCTAGCCGGGCTCGGTGGCTCAGCCTATAATCCCGCACTTTGGGAGGCTGAGGTGAGTGGATTGCCTAAGCCCGCAGATTTGAGACCCGCCTGGGCAACTTGGCGAGACCTCATTTCTACAATAAATCAAAAAATTAGCCAGGCGTGGTAGTGCGCGCCTGTAGTTTTAGCTACTTGGAAGGCTGAGGCGGAAGGATTGCCAGAGCCCAGCAGGTCGAGGCCGCAATGGTCGGGAGTGGCCACTGCACTCCAGTCTGGGCGACAGAGTGAGACTACATCTTAAAAAAAAAAAATGTTTTGCTACACAGTATTTTGGACATTCTAAGAGACTGGATCTGGCTCTCACATGGAGTTGAACCACAGTGGTGGAGTTGCTGCCTATGGGCCACATCTTTTGGAGGACAAAGGACATTATCACCAAAATGACTCTCTCATAACTGCGCTGTGACAGTAAAATGTTGCCTCTTATGTATGTAGCATATCTTATAAAAGCATATTAACAATTGGCAATAAATTTTTTTAAGGGATATTTTGAATTTTTCATCAAATCGTCATCCAATTACATAGACTGATCATGATCAATCTGTTGGTATAACATTGTGTCTGTGGCTTGTTTGATAAGTGTAGGGGGTAGGGAGTTAGTATTGTGTTCCATCCTGCAATGTCCATAAACCAAGTCAGGTAAATTGCTTAGAACTCTATATTAAATGTGACAAATCACTCATCTTGCTTTTCCTTTTTATGTTTCTAAATCTTTGTAATACTCAAGGGATTATTATTTTAGTGACAATCTTTTATGCTGGAAAATAACTCAACAAAACAATGACTACAACTTTAGACAAAGTTTTTTTCTTTTTTTTTTAATTTGTATAAACTATAAGTCAGCAAACTACATACTACCCATGGGATAAATCTAACCCAACACCTGATTTCATATACCTATAAACTAAGAATGTTTTTACATTTTTAAATGGTTAAAAAACAAAATAATAATAATTTTTGAAACACAAAAGTGCCATAGCATTCGAATTTCAGTGCCCATAAATAAAGTTTTATTTGAATATTGTCATGTTTATTCATTTACATATTGCCTATGACTTCTTTTACTTTATAATGAAAAAGTTGAGTGGTTATGACAGGGACCTATGGTCCCTACAAAGCCTAAACTAGTTTCTATCTGCATTTCATAAAGTTTGCTGACCCCTGGTGAAGACTATTATTAAAGTTCTATATATTGATGGATCATGAGCTTGTAGTAAGTAAAATTGTCTTGTCTCTGAGAAAATATGTTTGTTTATCTATTGGCTCTTTTACTGTGGAGCTATGCAGTAAGGGTGCTGCCTCTCTGTTCATTTTTCCTCAAATGATTACAGGGTGCACCCTATGTGATCTCTTGTGAGGCCATGGAATTCAGCTGCTGCCACTTTGAGTTTTTGAGCTGCAAAGTCATCTGGCTAAATCTGGGCATGTGCTATTACTGTCTCCATTGAGACTGCAACTAAGCTATCTGACGTTTACTGTTCAGTTGAAATCTGCTCCTGGGCAGGACAATGGATAATTTAGTTGATGGATTATCTTATCTGAGATGTAAGGAG
Source organism: Tarsius wallacei (assembly GCA_963574415.1). NCBI lineage: Eukaryota > Metazoa > Chordata > Mammalia > Primates > Tarsiidae > Tarsius > Tarsius wallacei. The sequence continues at coordinate 17,238 of CAUYQG010017701.1, forward strand.
TGGATCTGAGGATTACAGCAGGCTTGGATTGTAGTGTGAGGTTTTTACTGGGTTATCTCCAGTGTCTAAGAGATTATGACAGTGCTGGGCATATAGGCATGAAAAGATCTCTTTTTCAGAAGATGAACTGTTAGAGTGATGTTAGATGTCTCTGATACTCACCTGTGATATCTGAATCTGAAGAGGACTGGGTGATGGCTTTTTTTTTCTCAGTGTCACTGAAGAAAAACCACTACTGACATGCACTGGAAATCATGGCAGTCGTCTAAGACCTAGGAGAGTTGGGTTCTTCTGTGAGGTGACCAGCTTGCCCAGTTTGGGCACAGGAAGAAGAAATGGCCTTATGTAATAGAAACATCATAGACTTTAGAGTCAGACAGATATAGATTTCAGTAAAATACACTTTATGAGACTTCCAGCAAGTTAACCTTTGGGAAGCTTTCTTCTCTTCTCTGTGTATCTTCATCAGATTGTTGTGAGAATCAAAAGAAATTGTGTCTACCTGTGTATGTGAGAGTGTGTGAGCAGGAAGAGTGTGAGAGTGTATGTAAGTATGAACAGCCCCTGATAGAGTGCCTGGTAAGGGGTGGGCTCTCAGTAAATGTGTTAGCTCCTGCCTACCTGTCAGATGGTAGATTTCAGTGATGATAAAAATGGACTGCCTGGACCATGATGCACATGACGGTGCCTTCTATATCTGAGAAGAAGGCAAACGATCTCAGCTTGATTCACTAGTCTGACACTCAATGTGAGAAATTGGGCAAGTCATAAACCTCTGTAATTCTCAAGTCTTGTGTCTACAAAATATGTACCTTATCGGATTAAAGCATACTATAAAGTTTCTGTAGACATAGGCCTAATTTTTGTGGGCCTGAACTTCCTGCAACTTGGCGGAGAGAACTCATGGAATAATATAGAAATTATAAAATAATATAGAAATAATATAGAAATATTGCAAAACTCAAGAGTTGTGAGGTATCAGGCTAGAATGTTAGAAAGAGTCATTTATTTATTCATGTATTTTTAATTTATTTGGCAGGTACTAGTGCTCAACATTGAGAGAGGCACTGGACATTTATTAGTAGTAATATTAATACATATTTTTATTGTTATGTTTGTTTTAGAGGGGAAGAAGGAATATTCTCAGAAGATGACCTGTCCTATTATTTGCTCACAGATTTACTTATGTTGGCATTTACCCCTTTTCTTTACCTATGGTTTCAGAAATGTTTTGTTCAGGGGGAAATTCCTCCCATCTGAACAGGAGATGATTTTTCTATGACATTCAAGTTGAAGACTTGCCAGAGTAATAGTCTTAACCCATTACTAGTTGAAAGTATTGTTACACCTTCACTGGCCAGTCACCGTAGAAAGTACTTAATAGGTATTAAATTAAGAGTAGAACAGTGTGGTCATTCTCTCCCACTTTCATAAACCACATATTACAGGTGGCTGGGCAGAGGTCCTCTTTGTCAACTCAAGATTCAGTATTTATTGGCTAGAATCCAGGGGACTTTTGCAGATATTCCTTCTAAATCAGTTCTCCACATCTAGGATGTAAGCTCAGCACTGTGTATTATTAGTTAGCTTTCAGTCAGACACAGTGGCTCAAACCTGTAATCCCAGCACTTTGGGAGGCTGAGGTGAGAGGATTGCCTGAGTTCATAGGTTTAAGACCAACCTGGACAACATGGTGAGACCTCATCTCTACAATAAAATAAAATTACAAAAAAAAATTAGCCAGGCATGGTAGAGTGCACCTGTAGTTCTGGCTACCTGGAACCCTGAGGCAGAAGGATCACCTGAGCCCAGCAGGTCGACGCTGGGGTGGCCGTGAGCGTGCCACTGCACTTCAGCCTGGACGACGGAGTGAGACTCCAACAAAAAAAAAAAAAAAAAAAAAAAATGACAGCTGCTTGGGAAAAGCACTTTGCTTTGAGGCACTCAAATAATTCAACTAAAATGCTTTCCTACAGAAAGTAAGCAGCAAATGAGAAACTAACCAGAGGGAGTCTTTGTTCTCTTTTAAGACCTAGGTTGGGCCTGGCACAGTGATTCACTCCCATAATCTCAGAACATTTGGAGACCGAGGCAGGAGGATTGCTTGAGCCTAAGAGTTTGAGACCAGCCTGGGCAGTATAACAAGACCTCATCTTCACCCAAACTATAAAAAATTAGCCAGGCATAGTGGCATGTACCTGTAGTCCCAGACACTCAGGAGACTGAAGCAGGAGGATAGCTTGAGCCATAGAGACTGTGATGACCCGTTATCATGCCACTGTATTCCAGCCTGGACTAGGCGACAGAGTGAGACAGCAACTAAAACAAACAAACAAACAGAAGTCTTAAATTGCCCTGTGTACCTCATTTATGATTCCTTACCTCAATAAGAACATCTCATGTTTGCATGGTGCTCTGAGATTACAAATTACTTTCACATTCATTATCTAATGAACTCTTAGCACTAGTTCTACTGCAGTAGGATGTAGTAGGAAGTAGGTAATTAAATGAGTACAAGGATCCCTATTTTACAGATGCAAAAACTGAATCTCAGGAAGGTTAGGTGACTTAGCAAAGACCATATGGCGGCAGTGATGATGGTATGTAAGCTGTTGAAGTTTAAAATAACTCTCTTTTTGTTATATTTTTATCTTTGATTTATGGTTTACAAAGAGCTTTCATATATATTATTTATTGTATTTCTGAGACAATTTGCTGTAGTGGTTGAGTATATCGGTTAGAACTCTAGTCCAGTTCCAGGATCATCTAGTCCAGTTCTAGCTGTGTAATCTCGAGCAAGACAACTCATTTCACTGACATACATCAGTTTGCGGCTATTGTAGGAATTAGAGATCCCACATGTAAGGTGCCTAGTATAGATTCTGGCATTCAGTAACTGCTCAAGAAATGGTAGCTAACATTTTATTATTAACCACTCTACAAATCAAAAAAAATTCTTTAACCACTTTGATAATAAAAAAACTGAGGCCATAGGAAAGGCAGAAGAGAATCCATTAGATTTCAAAGCTTCTTAAGAGAAATGTTTGTGTATGTTAGCAGGATGTGAGGGGTGCAGGATTCTAGCTCTGGCCACCATATTACCCAGATTCTTGGCCCTGTTTGATCTCAGGTGAAGGCATTTAACCATTTGTGCTCTAAGGCTTTTCAGTGGCCAGTTGGGTTTTCAGAGGAATGGAGATGCAAGCAATGAAAAGTAGCGAATGTTTCCTTTCTCTCCCCCTCTGGAGGCAGCTTTGCTGTTCACAACTTTAATAAATCAAACTCAACCTACTATCAAATCAAGTTCCCTTTGCTTCAGGTGCTAGATCATGTGTGGAGCAGCTCAGAAAGGTGTTGCCTTTGTAATCCAAAATGAGCTGTTTGTCCTCATGGTACCACTTGCTACCATACGAAGATTTTGAGAAAGTATCATTGTATTGAGATGTGTTACCTCATGCATTTGTGTTTACCCCAAGTGTGTGCATGCTGGTAGGACAAATTGAAAGTTGTCTGCTGCTAACTGAAAGAGTAATAGGCAATACCAGTGTCAGCCCTATTGGGACAATTGCTACATTGGAGCTTGATTTATGAAAAAAAATGCCGCGGATGCACTTTCAGCTCAAGGTGAGAGAAGGAGCTTGTTTGAAACCCCACTGTGGGGTGGTACACTATATTTAACAGCTCCAAGTCCCCCCACATGTGAGAGGCACCCATAATAACTCCTTCTCTACATCCCTCCCAGTTAATAGATGTGAGCACTGGGGCAGATAATCGAAAGCCATTTATAAGTAAGCAAATTGACCTTTTTAATTTAGTTTTGCCTAGACTCTTAATTTTCAACTTACATTCTTCTTAATGAACATAGCATCTCTAGCTATCTTTAGGATCCAGAAAAAAGTTCTCAAGGTGCCATTTATGTAAATTTACTTTACACCAGCAATTCATATAGAATATGAATAATATTGATTTACCCAGTGCTTATTGAACACCAACAATGTGCCAGGTACTGGAATAGCCTTAATGATACAGCAGGCAAAATCCCCCAGGTTGATCAGGGAAACAGAAATGTTTCACATAATTATATAAGCCAGATATTACTGAGACTTTCTGCCCCTTGAAGATGTCAAATTTTGATTGAACCACAATCGCACAGTCTTGGACAATCAAAACCCATCTTCACATTTTCTGATAATTTCTGTAACTTATTTTCTATTCCTCCCTGCCTCCAGTGTTTCTGTGTTTCTGTATCTTCTCTCCAGGAGGTGTAGATATAAAGTGAAGCTTCTTTCCTAGTTTGAGGCCAAATTGTATTTATTTCAATGTGAACTTGTGCAACTTTGCTAATGAATTGGATAGTCCTAGTGAGGGGACATCACATTTCAGTCCATGAGATTTTGCTGCTATCTTTCTAGCTTCCTTTCTACCTTTGCCTCTGGTGCTGTTTCCCTTATGCTCCTCTACTTCTTCCACAGCTTTCTTTTTCTTCTCCTTCAGCATATACATTCCCCCCTCTCTGCTTGTCTCCCAGAAAGCAACCCCAACAAGGTACGAGTCTGTGGGAAGTGGGCTTATTAAAGCATCTGTTAATAAATAAAGCAGATATTTTACTACAAGAAATTTTTCTAAAGAAATAACTTGTTTCCATATTGTTATTATGATAATGCAACAGTACAAATGTGATTAGTAGCAATGTAAGAGTACTGTGAAGCACAAAGAAGGGGTATTGAACCCAGCATGAAGGAGGGGTGATCCTAATGAATGAGTGAGGTTAGCCAGCCACATACTGAAGCAGGTGGGGATGTGGTGGAGAGGTAGGTCCTTTTAAGCGGAGGGACAAACATGAACAGATGTTCAGAGGTGAGAAGCAGCATGATGTATGGAGGAATTGCAGGTAATTTTGTGTTTCAGAACATGAGGGTATAGAGAGAGTGGTGGCAGTAGCATCTGGAAGGCAAAAAAAAAGTGAGTCAGGAAAGGCCAGGAGTATCATGATAGTTAGGTAATGGAGCTATTCTCCATGGGCTTAAGCACAGGAGAGACACAGCGAGATTTTTGTTTTGGATTGATCAGTATGGTGGCTATGGGTGCCTATAATCCAGAGATCCAGAATAGGAAAAGCCTAAATTGCCACTTAGTTCATAACTAGCTCACTTTTAAAATGAGAGATTTGAGGTCCCAATAGTGGCATTCTCTATGGCACACCAGTTATGCTAGGCTGCCCATCCATTGCCCAACATGCTGGGTGAAGGTTTAGAGATTCCTAGGCACAATCTCTTACTAATCCACATGGATAACCACAGCAAATGACACCTCCTCCCCTGCACCTAGTTCAGCAGTCCACTGCATACTTTCTTTGCGGGAGTTCTTGGAATATGAGAAGCAAGTGTAAAAATCTACAAGCTCATTTTGCTAAAGCCGAAGCAGTGGACTCTGAAAGGCTTGCTCTTTTATAATAATGTGTCAGGGATCAAATAGACCATTTCTCCTGAGGGATTACTCTGTAGGCAAATAGTGCAGGAATAAGAAAAATGTGGTTTCTTTTTCTTTATGTTATAGCTTCTGACTCTGAAATGGGCAGCAGCTTATTTCCAAATGATAGAAGAACACTCTAGAAGTTAAATCTCTTTCCAAGTAGTAGGTATGGGGGAGGGGAGAAGTAACACTGGGATACCAAGAACCTAAGTAATAGCAAAGGTGCTCTGTTAGGTTTGTGACCATCATTAGAGGAGTCATATATCTTCACAAAGTTTAAATACATAGTGTGTAAATAATCTAGGAAAACCATGGTAGGAGCCAGTGCTTAACTGAGGACAACATCCCAAAAGACCAATTCTATGTCACTGTGAGACCTGCCTAGGATTGTCTCATCTCTTATCCCTTGTGCCATTCTCAGTCAAGCATTCCTAGTCAATCTAGAGCATAGCTTTAGGTCCTCCACTGGGCTCTTTCTCCTCAGCCTTCAGTCTTTCATCTTATTTTCCTCTATATTGTGCAAAGAATAGAGGAATGAGTTTGGTTCTTATAGTAGACAAACATGGCTTTCTATCTTATTTTCTTGTCAAGTAGCCTTGTGTGTGGGTGGGAAGGTGTTAATCATCTTCTCTATACTTCGATTATCTTCTCTTGGAAATGCAGGTAGTCTGTCATTTCTCATAGGGTTGCTGTGAAGGTTCACTAGAGTGGATCTAAAGGGCCAGCACAGTGCCCAGCACATGAGTGCTCAGTGACAACATCTGGTAATGTTACCCACACGTAAATTTAGGTCAACACCAGGGCCACTCCTTGGGTCTATATTTGTGTGTAGGTATGTTTAATTTTGTATAAAGATTAAGCCTAAAATAAATGAATGAAGCTTCTAGAATCTTGTCTCTGTGTACATGTATATCAGTGGGTCCAAAAGCATTTTAAGGATAAACTGTCTTCTATTAAACATCAAGAATGAGAATGATATGACTAAATAAACTGCTCTCAAAAGACCAACAAGACAGGGAAAAATTTCAGCTCAGTTTGGTACCAGTCTTATAGTCTGAGGCAGGAAGTTGGAGCCACACAGTGAGGCAATGAAAATGACAAATACATCACATCGCACCACCATATGGAACTTCAATTTGTAGACTGCATTCAGATACCACTACTAGGTCTTCTTAACCCCTTGTAATCTTCCTGCACTGCAGAAGGCAGCAAATTCAGTCACTCTCCAGAATAAGCCCAGAGAAAAACTCCCCTTTATGCCTCTAAATCATAAATGTTATGTGTTCTCAAAGAGTTTCACATTCCAACAGGAAAGAGGTGCTGATATAGTCTAAAAGAGAATCATCCAGAGGCTGTGGCATTTAAAAGTCAATGCTAAGTTATGTAGTTTTAAAGAAAGATTCGGGGGATGCTGCCAACATTTATATTTCGTATTGCTGTGGAATTGCTTTCAATCCTGTCTCACTTATGTCTCTGTAAGGTAAAGATTCCTAGGTTGCTATGGAAAAGATGCACTTAAGCTGACTGCTATGGTAACTAGCCACATATGGTGAAGAGGCATCACATGGCACAGAATTTGCATAACTAATTTGAGCATTTTAGTGAACGGCACAGTCTGTACATAGGAGGCTAAGTAGTTAGAGGCTCTTTTTTTTTTTTTTTTGGTTTTATTGTGCACACATAAGTAACAAGTACTATTCTCTGTTTTTACATTGTAAGTTAGTTGCAGACTCATCTTTGATTTCAGGCATCAGTCCACACAGTGTGTGACTATAAAGGTGCATGAATGTACTTGTGAGCTTATAAAAGTTGAATCATTCTCAGCATTTTAGAATTACATTTCATTTATCTAGATTTACACTTCTTAAGCCTCTTTTTTCCAACATGAGAACAATTTAATTACATTTTTATTAGTTTACCACTATTTAATTTAATTCAACTCAGTTTTATAACTATTTATTTGCAGCACTGCTGGATCATGCTGGATCATGTTAGCCTGGATTGTGCTGTTTATATCTTAAATATCTGAAGTGATCTATATCTTAACCTAAAACAATGACTGATGCATGGTAAACAGGTAATAACTTTGGAAATAAAAAAATAGGCTCAGTTCTGCTGTTATGTTCTCTGGGAGCATTTCAAGACACTCTTGTCCCAGGCCAAGTATGTTTCCCACTCATTCTGTCTTCCTAAGATTCTCTGTTCATAGCTCCTGAACAATGTAAAGCAATGTCTACATTGTTCTAAAATCGACAGTTCTTAAAAATCCATTACTTTTATTAGATTCTGAGCCCCTTAATGGGAGGTATCTGTGTCTTATTCAGATGTGTATATTCATGGCCTGGCATAGTTTCTTTCACAGAGTAGGCATACAGTACATATTTATAAAAGAGTAAGTAAATGATACACAAGTGAATGAATGATAGATAACTATATCAATCATATATTAATAAATAATGATTTGGGAGAGAAATGTTATCCAGAGTCTCTTATTTTCTCTCTCTGTCTCTTTTTTATTTTTATTTTTTGTAACCTCCATCTTCCTCATAAAGTTAAATAAGACCGGTTTTGATTTGCACCTCCCTGATGATTAGTGAGGTTGAACATTTCTTCATGTGTCTGTTGGCTGCTTGGATGTAAAGATATGAATAGACACTTTTCAAAGGTCCCTCCTCTATATTAGAAAAGTGTATACATGTAACCTCCTTCACACGATTGCAATCATGAGTTGTTACATGAGCTGTCAAAACCCAGTGCAAATACTGCTTTCTATTGTGTTTCCACAACATCTTGTAGGTATCTACCCTTAAATCGTTAGGTCAGCCCCATCCACTTTTGACCCACTGATCGTCGACCATCAGGGCTTCAGGTCCGTTCATGGCAAGGAGCAAGTCCTCTGGTTTGTATTCCTTGTCTTTGTATTACCATATGCTGTGGTCTGAATGCTTGTGTCCTTTTGTAATTTGTATGTTGAGATTCTACATCATCTCTCCACTGTGATAGTCCTAGTAGGTGGAGCCTTTGGGAGGTGATTAGGGCATGAGGGTGAATCCCTTATAAGTGAGATTTATGCCCGTATAAAAGACAGCTCATTTGCCCCTTCCACTATGTAGGACATGAAGAGAAAGCACCTCTAAGAACCAGAAAGAGGGCCTTTTCCAAACACTGAATCAGCCAGTGTCTTGGTCTTGCACTTTCCAGAAGGGTGAGAAATAAATTTCTGTTGTTTATAAACCACCATCTATGGTGTTTTGTTATAGCAGCTCAAATGAACTAAGATACTCCATTTATGGTTTTTAAATCTCATTTATACATAATGTCTGATATTGATTTCCCAAATTGTACTTTAAATTAGGCTCAAAAAGTATGCTTGGATTTATATCCCTTCCTGCTTTTAGTCTGAACTCCCTATTTCCCAAAATATCCAAACCTATCCTGGCCCACGTTGGCCTTCATGGGATAGTGTAATAGTTCAAAGAGTGTCTATCCCTCTTACAGTATATTTTAAAAAATATATTTATGTTTTCAATGTCTGTGTTTTGCACTATGCTGGGGACTGTACCCAGTTGAAGACTGGATCTTATTTATCTTTGTTCTTGGATTTCTTTTAGTTCATCTTTGCATGTCATATCTAGTTCAGAGGCACTCAATAAATGCTTATTATTTAAATGAACATATTGGATCTCTGACAAGGAGGGTAAAGCGCCAGCTGCCATCACCTCCAGTTGCCACAGGGCACACAATGCATATGGTGGTGCATACTTCATGTGTCCTGAAGAGCCTCTGTTTTGGAAAAGACTCAAAGCAAAACCAGCTCCTATGACAGCTCAAGACTGCAGTGCTGGCAACACCAAATGCAGCAGCAGACGCCTTTCTCCCTACCTCCATCTATAGTGAGCAATGCATCTTTCAAATACCAAGCAACTGAAGGGGCCCATGCGGCAGAAATAGACCCATCAGATGTTTAGTTAACTAAAGAGGGCATTATTTTAGTCACAAGACATTTAGAGTCAAAAGTTGCCAACATGCTTTTCTATATAGTGTTTTAGTTTAATTTTATAATAATCTCACAACAGAGGTACAAGGGAGAGACTCAAAAAAGCCAAAATTTATTAATAAAATAAGGTGTATTTCTTCTTACATGTTTAAACTTCAATCACCTTCAAAGTACTCTCTGTCTGATGCAATACACTTATTAAGACGTGAAAAGAGGGACTCCAAGAAACTTAGAATAAACGTAGTTCACATTTTGCCTTAGCATAACCATTTTTGCTTAGACTGACATGTTCTGAATCCAGCACAGGTTAGACATAGATAAATTTCCAGTAGGCAGGTTTTAAAAAACATTCAGACACTTTACTGCAGGCCAAGCTGGCAGCCTACCCCAACCCCTCAGCAAATTCCCATCAGATACAAGACAACAACAGTCCAACCTTTCAATTCATGGTATATCACAATAATCTCTACAAAACTTTCATGTTCCTTGTCAAAGGCAGAAGGTCAAAGATCACCCCTTAGCTGGCCAAAGCCATGGAAACGATAAGACTACCTTTTTGCTAAGGAGCTTAAAGATTGGAAATGTCTGACAAGTCTCTTGTGGGAAAAACCCCTCCCCTTGTCTCCTTCCGTCTAGCCCACCACCATAGCAGCAATCACGTGACTAAACCACCCGTCTACCTGCTGTCCATCACTTGACGTCAGTACCTGCACTTACTTGCCCCTTTGTGGTAGTGTGGAGCAGACACCACCCAATCACCTTGATGACCTTCCCCCATCAAAGGGAAGGGTTAAAAAGACTCAACCATGAGCAGCAGTCACCGTTGCCTTGCTAAGCTATGGTGTGGCCATGTGCTTCTTGAGTTATGGCCAGACCATGCCTTTCTAAGCACTGGTCCCCTCTCCTTCCTTGGATGAATCTCCTCTTTCTCTCTCTCTCAAATTTACTTTCTAGATAAACTGTATTTTCCAATCTAACTTATGTGCAACTCTGCCTCTTTCCTCTGGCATGAGATTACACCCCAGACACCCACATCCCTGGCAGGCCTGACCTAACGTTCTGGAGGTCCTGCTGGGATTGTGACCTAACAAAACACTATTTCCACTGCTCAAAACAGTTTTTGAATTAGTCAATTATGACTCTTTTTAGTGCTTCTTGCCTTTGTTTGTTTGTTTCACCTCTTCCCCATCAGTAAAACATTTCCCTTTGAGGACTTCTATCATCCAGGGAATACCAAAAGTGGTAACTTTGGGCAAAATGGGGTACATAGAGAAGGTGGGGTACAGAGAGCATGTCATTTTTGGCCAAAAGCTGCTGAAGGCTCAGTGCAGCGTGAATAAGTGCACTTGTAATTCACCCATCAAAAAATAGGCAAACACACTGAGAGGATCTCCAAAAAAAGTTCACTGAAGCCAAACATATCCTCTCACAGCAACACTAGCTGTTACACTGATGTCAACGGGGTTCTAGAACACGATAAGTGTTCTAGTGGGGGAAGTCTGTACTAAAAGAAGCCCACCCTCCAAAACTTATTTTTGGTTTCTTTTTAATCCCCCCCCCACCCCGCTTACATAGCAGGAGTTATCATTTCCTCTTCACAGATGAAAAGCTAGGCTCAAACAAGCAAGATGAGTGACTTACCCAAGGACCTAGAGCCAATGAATGATGAAGCTGGAAATCAACCTTAGATGTTCTTTCCGCTTTACAGTGTCATTACTGAAATTAACAATTACAAAATAACCTTATCTATCTACTGACTTCCTTTTATGCTTACAAATTCAAAGAAGGTTTTTCTGTCAGACACCAACATATGTAAATGATGAGTTATGATTCAAAGAACAAGCACTTTGGAGTCAAGTCTAGAACCCCGTTGACATCAGTGTAACAGTGTAATTTGAATCCCTGATGCACTATTCATGCTATGTAACCTCAAATAAATTGATGGGCCTTGCTGATGGTCAACTTTCTCAGTGTAAAATTCAAAAAGATAACACCTATCAGAAACAGGTATACTGAAGATTTGCAAAGTAATGTTGCTATGCAATGGCACAATGCTTGGCACACAGTAGGTCTGTCAAATAAAGTACGGATTCCTATTATCCAAATCTCCCCCAACAAAAACAGACCCTAGGCCTAATACATACTTTATTTTATTGATCTTTAATTTAATAATTAAAAAGTGGACTGGATAAAGAAAATGTGATACATATATTCAATGGAATATTACGCAGTCTTAAAGAAGAACAAAATCATGGACTTCACAGCAAATTGGATGGAGTTGGAGACCACCATACTAAGTGATCTATCACAGAAACAAAGACCTGAATTCTGAGTGTTGTCACTCATAAGTGTGACCTGAACATTGGTCACATAAGCACAAGGGTGGGATTGGTAGTTGCTGGCACTGCCAGGGAAGGAAGGACATGCAACAAAACGAAGGGTACCTTGCCCCAACCCAGGGGAAGTGAGGACCAGTTGGAGGCCCAAACTTTACCTGCAGGAAGCCTACTTGTGTAGCTAATCCTGACTTGCACCTACATTTCTATAATAAAATAAAATAAAATGAAGAAAAAAATTTTGGTTTGGAGGAAGTTGCAAAGATTTGAAACCATATCTTGCTTGATTGTAAAATTGGAAAACATTATTTGTAGAAAATACAAATTACATAAAATTCCAAATTAAGTAGTTATTGGGGCAGCAACTGGCAAGACAGAAGCTATCAAGATGTTATTCTAATCCCAGACAGCATGGTCTGACTTCACATAGGTGAGCTCTCTTTTCTGTTGTGCAGCCGTGTCTCCTATGACCTTTCTCAGCACAAAGCTGACATACACGCATCTACTCATGCATGGAACAATGGGCTGTGCCCATCCCATGAACTCCATCAGCTTGCATGATCGACTCCACATTTCTAAAGTCTCATCTTAACCCTCAGCCCCTGTTCTCATTCCTCCTCCCAGAGAGGGCAGCGAGCTCTCTAACCAGCCGGGTCATGTACTTTCTGCAGATAACCTGTGCCAAGTGGCAGCCCTAACACAAACAAGAGGTCAGAAAATACTTTGTTTAATTCCACTTTTACACAACAGCCTTCCAAACAAATAAAACACATCAATCTATCAAACGAGGTTTTTTTCTTTTGAGTTTGCGTCTCACTCGGTTGCCCAGGCTGGAATGTAGTGGCACTCTCATAGCCACCCCAACGTCGACCTGCTGGGCTCAGGCAATCCTTCAGCCTCAGTCTTCCAAGTAGCCGGAACTACAGGCACATGCTACCATGCCCGGCTAATTTTTTGATTTATTGTAGAGAAGAGGTCTCACCAAGTTGTCCAGGCTGGTCTCGAACTCCTGGGCTCAGGCAATCCATTTGCCTCAGCCTTCTAAAGTGCTGGGATTACAGGCTTGAGCCACCGTGGCCAGCCAAATAAGTATTTTTTAATGTTGCTATGACTTGAATGTTCATGTCCCCTCCTCCCAGCAACTTCCTATGTTGATGCCTAATCCCCAATCTGATGGTATTAGGAGGTAGGGCCTTTGGGAGGTGTTTAGGTCATGGGGCCTCATGAATGGGCTTAGTGCCCTTATAAAAGATGCCCCAAAGAGTTGCCTTGTCTTTTCCATCATATGAGAAAGTGACATCTATGAACCAGGAAATGAGGAAATGAGCCCTCATTGAACACTGAATCTACTCATGCCTTGATCTTAGACTTTTCAGCCTCCTGAACAATGAAAAATGAATTCTGTTGTTTATAAGTTACCCGGCTATAGGTACCTATTTTTTTATAGCAGCCTGGATACTAAGGAAAATGTATTATGAAACTCATCCCATCTCTTGAATCCTCCCTTAGCCAAGTTCTGTGCTCCTAACTTCTGATCTTCAAGTTCACTTTGAAATGTGAAACCTTCAAATTTGGCTGAATTTCTAGCTTGAGGTGGGAATCTCCCCTTTCTCACAGAAAACACTGCAGACTTGCTCTTCACCTGGTTGCCTGAGCCCTGATTTTGATAAAAGGCCTGGAAAAATGAAACTGCAGGCACACTTAGACTCCAGGGACTCCAGAATTCCTGCCTGTTCTGAGTTCTACTACATGTATTTGGGACTAAGCATCATACACCTACTTAAATAGCATTTCCCAAATAATGATTCCTTCACTAATAGGACACTTTGATGTCTGTGCTTCTACAGTGGGAACACAACTATTGATAAAAGCAGGACTTAGTAACTTTGATATCACTTGGATATCATTAATAACAAACCTGCATTTGTACCCACTTCTAGAGGCTTTTATTTTCTTCCATTTTTGTGTTTTTTTTTCTTTTCATAACAGGCTGAAAATAGTGTTTACAAGAAGAATGCACTTAGTTTAAGTTGATAACAAGGTTCTTGCATTAGTTATTACTGATTTTAGTGAAATGCCCGGATACTCCGGGGTAGTAGGCATTGGTCGGAAGATAATCTGTGGTGACTTTAGGACTTGGAAAATTCTTTGTCAGTCTTCCCAATAAGAGATTTGATATATCTTAGAATCTGAGAACCTTAGAATTTAGACTGAATTTAGACTTGCTGTTAACCAATAGAATGCAACAGAGGTGATCTGCCTGACTTCTTAAGCTAGATCATAGAAGGCAGTGAAGAGTCCACTGTATTGGCTTATACATTTGTCTTTGGAATCTTAAGCTGTCATGTATGCAGCTGCACTGCTTTGACACTGCCATACTGTAAGGAAGCTCAGCCTAACCTATGTGATGAAAGCATGTGAAGAAGTCTGGACACTACATGAAGAAAGAGAGATAATACGCCAGTTGTGTAATTTTCTCATTATTCCAGTTCAACCTACTGTCTGATTATAGCCAATAAATGTCTCATAACTGGATCAAAATTGCCCTACCTAAATTCATTACCCAAATAAGGAGTGGAAGATAATACAATGTTAATTGTTTTAAGCCACTGATTTCGGGGCTGATTTATTATTAGTGCATGTATATACACGCACTTACACACACCCACTTGGTTAAATTGCAAATATTTTTTACAAGGATAGTGTTTTAATTACCAGTTTTTATAATAAATCAGCCCCAAAATCAGTGGCTTAAAACAATTAACACTGTATTATCTTCCACTCTTTATTTATTTATTTATATATTGTATATGTATATATACATACATACACACACATATCCTACTATATGCCATTATCTAGACAACAAATTCAAAGTTAAACAAGACAAGGTCCTCACTCTTAAAAGGTTTATGCATTGGAGGTAGAATCATCTATGCAGATAAATAACTTTAAACAGAAATAAATGCTACTTTATTTATATGAATAAAATGAGAGTTCAATGGGCAGAGAAGACAGAGAGAATCACTCTATAAGAAAATAGGCTGTTAATAAGAATACAGAGAAGGGGGAGTTCAATGTGCAAACCAGGATAGGAAGGGTTTCATTGTGGCAGAAGCTCAAGATAAACTGTTAGGATGAATTAATCTAGAAAAAGTAAGATTTAAAAAGAACACTGAAGTAATTTTGTAAGAGACTTGAATGTTATTCTAAGGTGTTTAAAATTCTGAGAATGTTTTCATGTGTCTGTTGGCTGCTTATACATCTTCTTTTGAAAAGTGTCTATTCATGTCCCTTGCCTACTTTTTAAATAGGGTTGTTTGTTTTTTCCCTTTCTGTTTGTGTTCCTTGTAGATCCTGGATGTTAGGCCCTTATCAGATAGATAATTAACAAATATTTTTTCCCATTCTGTGGGTTGTCTTCCACTCTCTTGATGGTTTCTTTTGCTGTGCAAAAGCTTTTCAGTTTGATGAGGTCCCACTTGTCTATCTCAGCTTTTATGGCATTCACTTTTGGGGATATAATCAAGAATTGGCTGCCTATTCCAATGCTCATAAAGATTTTTCCTATGTTTTTTTCTAGGATTCTTATAGTTTGAGGTTTTATGTTTATGTATTTGATCCATTTAGAGTTGATTCTTATATGTGGCAATAGGTAGGGATCCTGTATGATTCTTCTGCATGTGGTTAGTCAGTTTTCCCAGAACCATTTGCTAAATATGGTCTCCTTTCCCAAGTGGTAGTTACTGGTGGCTTTGTCAAAAATGAGTTGCTTGAGAGTTCAAGATGTTGCTTCCATAATCTCTGTCCTGTTCCTTTGGTCTATGTGTCTATTCTTGCACCAGTACTAGTCTGTTTGGGTTACTGTAGCCTTGTAGTAAAGTTTAAAATCTGGAAGTGTAATACCACATGTTTTGTTCCTTTTGCTGAGGATTGTTTTGGCTATTCATGCTGTTTTTTGTTTCCATATGAATTTCTATATTGTCATTTCTGGGTTTAAGAAAAATGATGTTGGAAATTTAATGGGTATTGTGCTAAATTATAGATTGTCTTGGGTAGAATGGACATCTTGACAATGCTGATTTTTACAATTCATGATCATGGAATACTTTTCCATTTGTTTGTGTCATCCTTGATTTCTTTGGGTAGCATTTTGTAATTCTTGTTGTAAAGTTCTTTCACTTAGGTGGTTGCCAAGATATTGTATTTTTTATGTGGCTGTTGTGAATGGGATTGTACTTCTTATTTGGTTCTCTGTCTGCTTATTGCTGGTGTATAAAAATGCGACTGCTTTTGCACATCAATTTTGTATCTCGAGACTTTACCATGGTAGATTATCAGTGAGAGGAGGCTTTTGCCAGGCTCCCTAGGGTTTTCAAAATGCAGAATTGTATCATCCACAAAGAGGGGTAGCTTGACTTTCTCTTTTCCTGTTTGGATACCCTGATTTCTTTCTCTTGCCTGATTGTTCTGGTTAGGGCTTCCAACACCTCACTAACCATCAAAGAAATGCAAATAAAAACCACAAAAGATACTACCTAACTGCAGGATGGCCATCATTAATAGATCAAAAAACAACAGATGCTGGCAAGGGTGTAGAGAAAAGGGAATGCGTGTACACTGTTGGTAGGGGTGCAGGCTAGTTCAACCTCTATGGAAAGTAGTATGGTGATTCCTAAATGAACTAAACATTGACCTTCCATATGATCCAGCAATACCTCTCCTGGGAATGTACCCAGAAGAACATAAATCATTCCATCAAAAGACACCTGCACACATATGTTTGTAGTTTCACTACTCACAATAGCAAAAATGTAGAACCTATCCTATAGCCCATTGAAAGTGGACTAGATAAAAACATATTTATACATGATGGATTATTACACAGCCATAAAGAAGAACAAAATCATGGATTTCACAACCAATTGGATAGAGTTGGAGACTATCAAACTTAGTAATCTACCACAAAAACAAAGAACTGAATACCGCGTGTTCTCACTCATAAGTGGGACCTGAACATTAATCACATTAGCACAAAGAAGGGATTGGCAGCTGCTGGACACTGCCGGGGGAATGTGTGGGGGGAGGGATAACAATACAATGGGTACTGGTCTTAAACCATGGAAAGTGAGGACCAGTTGGAGGCCCAGACTTCACCTGCATGCAGCCTACTTTTGTAACTAATCCTGACATGTATCTCACATCTCTAAAATAAAATAGCATTTTAAAATAAAATAAAATAAAAAAGGAATATAATTAGATGGACATTTTAAAACAAGATACACACAAAATCACATTATATATCTATTTATCATCTGTCTATCTATCTATCTATCTATCTATCTATCTATCTATCTATCTATCTATCTATCTATCTATATTACACTCACCAAAGTAGGTAGGCATCATTTAACCCATTGAAGGCTTGTATAGAACAAAAGAGGGGAAGGTAGGTAAATTTTCTCTTGCTTCCTGAGTCAGGAAATCTATCTTCTCCTGACATCATAGCTCTCAGGTGTTTGTACTTTGACCAGGACTTACCTCACTGGCTCTCCTGATACTCAGGCTTTCCGTCTTGAATTTGAACTACATCATTGGCTTTTCTGGGCCTTTAGCTTACAGACAGCAGATCATGGGACTTCTCAGGCTTCAAAATCACGTGAGCCAATCCCTCAATAAATCAATCTCTCTATCATCTATTTATCTGTCTATCTATGCTACTGTTTAATTCATATATATAAATAAGTGAACAAATGAAATTTTTATAATTAGAAATATGACATATAATCATAATATCAATGCAGAAGTGTATAAAGGATAAAAAAATTACCAAAAATCTTAACGTCCAAAAATAATAATTGGGAAATAATAATTCAGGGAATATCCACCATTATTTCTTCATGCATGCTCATTCATTTAAAGTATCTATTATTGATCATCTGTAAAGTATCTATGTGCTGGGCAGTGATGAATGAAAAATATTATGGCCCTTGTTTTTATTGTATTTCTAGTATAGTGGCAGGAGTTAGTTAATAATGAGCACAGAAACAACTCAACACATAATTAAAAGTTATAAAGTGCTACGTGGGGAGAAAAAGTATTTTCTGATAGAGACTAGGAAGCTTATGTAGAGTGGCCAAAGGAAGCCAAAGAGTGAAAGAACGATACTTCGCCTGAAACCTAAAGGATGTCGCAAACTGGAGAAGAATGGCTCAGGCAGAGCTAAGACCAGGCCCTGGTCCTGAAGTGAGAAAGATCTTGACATATCCACAGCACCAGGACACCACAGTGGCTCAGCACAGAGAGAAAGGGACCACCATGCCATGACTCGAGACTGTGGAGGCAGAGGAAATTGAGATTTAGAGAAGTGGGTTGTGGGACACAATAAAGAGTTTGAAGAGTTTTCCCACCGAACAGATATTAAGTTGTTTTAAGCAGGGTGGCAGTTTTGGAAAGTTATATGAGCACATAAATACAAAAATAACTTTAGAGAAATAGGATTATAATAAACACATTACATTATTGCTGCATAAAATGTCCTGAATGCCATTATATGTGGTTAAATATAACCCCACATTATTATTTAAAATGGCCTTAGAGTATTCCGCTATATGCATGTACTACCATTAATTTAACCAATTCCTCAAAAATGAACATTTAATTTTTTGCTGTTATAAAAAATGCTGTGTGAAACATCCATATAACATGTGTTTTATTATACACTTTTTTGAATCAGTTGTTCAAAATTAACTGAAGAGGAATGTTGGTTTGAAAAGATAGGCAATAAAATTTTTATGTTATTGCTAGACTGTCTTTCAAAAGTTTTACCAGCTTCTATTTCCTATAGTATTTTATGAGCACAGTTTTCCCTTCACCTTCATAGTCAGTTATATTTCTAATCTTTGTCAATATGATAGGCTACAAATGTTTCATTTCATTTCAATGTTTTTCCATTACCTGTGGGAATGAATGTATTTTCATATATGTCCTATTTGTGGTTAATGCCTTGAGAATTATATATTTGTGTTGTTTGCTTATTATTCTATTGACATAGTTGTCTTTTTCTTTTGTCATAGTGCTTATCATAAAGTTAATAAAGTTATTTACCAAATTTCAAATTTCAATTTCTGTTTTCATGTGGACTTACTGATTTGTCTTTTATTTTGTGTTTTATATTTTTTAAGGACAAAGTCTGACAAAGGTAGAAATAATAATATTATGAAGGTGATACAATTGCATTTCTAAAAAGCCTAACTGTATTCATTGAATCAATGTTTAAAATATAAATGTTCAGTAAATTTAGTAGTAATAAAATATATACAAAAATCAGTAGCTTTCTCATAGTAAAACTAAACCAAAAATAAGACCAAAAAGATTTCAGTCACACTATCAATAACATCAACACAAATATAAATAATCAACAAAAAGGCATAGCGTTTTTATGATGAAATGAAATAACCTAGTAAAAGAAACATGAAAAAACGAGCCAGTGAAGAAGTTCGTTTAGTTTGTTCTGAGGGAAGCCACCGTATTGTGATGGTGGCAATCAGCCCATACTTATTCTACAAATTAAATGCACTTCCAATCAAAATCCCAGTGATTTTCTTAATTGACATAATTATTTTAAAGTTTGTCTTTAAAATCACATAATAACAGAAAAGACAACTCTGAAATGAAGACGTAATTAGAGACAGCTTTATTGTCATAAATTAAAATATATTATTAACCTACTCTAAAATAGACACTGACACAGAAATAAATTGTCAAAATAATGAGTGAGAATCCAAATTAGATACAAAGTACATACAGGAAGTTAGGATACAATGAGGGCAGCATTGAAATTAGCAAAGAAATGTGGATTATTCAATACATTGTATTGATACAATTGGCGAGCCATGGGTAGAAAAAAAATTCATGACCATTTCTACACTTCTTACACCAAACACAAATTCAAAAGAAGCAAATGTTTTAATATAAAAACAAGAAAAATAGAAATAAAGTAAGATGGATACTTAAATAAAGTGAAGTTATTGTCTTAATTTGAACAAGAAATGAGGGGCAATAACAGTACGGGTTGAAAGGGAAGGAGGACTATGAGTGATATAGAAGAACTGGCATTGACAGGCTAGTGATTGATCAGACCTGAAGCAGAGAAGAATAAAGAAGAAAGGGGCAAAAAGTGACTAGATTCTTTTGGGAAAGACTCTGAAGACACACAGATGTCATTGTCACTTGCAGAACCCCCTACCTTTCCCCATGCATGTGACCTAGACTACAGTTCCTTGACAAGGAATTCATAAAGGACTCCAACATGATGAAGCTGACCTATGCTCAATAATAAGTCAATATCTCCTTGTTTTTATTTATTGTAATTTAAGCCAACTGACTCACCTACCTGAATTTTAGACCTTTGGGACATTCTCAGTCAAAACTTGTTTGAATGTCTGGATTTGTGATACAAGATTCATAGTTAACCTGTAATACCAGCCAAAGTCTTTGTCTCCCAAGTGACTTCTAGTAATAATAATAATAATAATAATAATAATAATAATAAACTCTTCCTCTTGACTTGCGCTAAAAGCTGTAGCATTACCGCTTTCTCTGGTTGTCAGTCCCCTTCAGCGTATCACTGTCCCAATAGTCTTATGAACTTGCAGGAGTTAGCTTTAGATAAGCTGACAGTCACTTAGGGGTGCTGTTATGGGTTTAATTATGTCTCTGCAAAATTTATATGTTGAAGTACTAACCTCCAGTACCTCAGAATATGACTTTATCTGGAGTCAGGGTCTTTACAGAAGTAATCAAATTAAAATGAGTTTATTGACATAGACTCTAATTCAATATGACTGATGTTGTTATAAAAAAAGAAAATTTTGGAGACACACACACATACACAGACACACACACACAGACACACACACGGAAAGCACCGTCATGTAAATTTGAAGGCAGAGAAGAAATCAGAACAATGCCTCTGTAAGCCAAGGACTGCCAAAAATTGCCAGCAAAGCAGCACAAGCTAGGAGACAGACCTGAACAGATCCTTCCCTCACAGTCCTCAAAAGAAACCCATATTGCCAACATCTTGATCTTGGAATTTTGTCTTCCAGAACTGTGAAACAGTATATTTCTGTTGTTTAAGCCACTCTATCTGTGGGAATTTATTACAACAGACTAATAATCGAATACAAATGCAAACGCATTTTTCTTTTCCTGCATTTTTTCTTTAAGTCTAAGTGGAGAGAAAGAAAGGAAAGCATACTTAAAACTATCACCATTTTGCTACTAATAAAACTTTGTGGAGACCACTTGTGTAGTGGACATGAATAAAATTAATCGTGGGAAGGGTTTCTAAGAATTCAGGTTTTATTCATCAGAATCCTTAGTTGAAAGTAATAGAATCCCTTCAGCAGTTAAACAGAGAAGTAATTTTTTTTTAAAATTATTATTTTTTAATTTATGTAGTCAGAGTCTCACTTTGTTACCCAGACCAGAGTGTAGTGGCACAATCAGGCTACCACATACTGCAACCTCAACCTCCTGGGCTCAGGCAATCCTTCTGCTTCAGCCTTCCAAGCAGCTGAAACTACAGGCACACACCAGCAGGTCTGGCTAATTTTTTGGGTTTATTGTAGAGATGAGGTCTCACCAAATTGCCCAGGCTGGTCTCAAAGTCCCTGAGCATAGACAATCCTCTGGCCTCTGCTTCTCCAAGTGCTGGGATTACAGATGTTAGCCACTGCGCCCAGCAGAAGTAATTTACTAAACGATACTAGGCACCAGTGTTCCCGGGATGGCCAGAAAGTGGACCTCTGATGTCGTGCTGCCAGGGCCAACGTGGAGTCACACTGTGAGGGCTTCTGCTGGAAACCTGGGCCTCCCTCTCACCTGTGTGTGTGGATGCCAGAAGTCCCATTGTTGTCCTGCCTGAAGAAGCAGTGGATTCTGTTTCCCCACCTGTCACCCCAGCTTCCTTCCTTCACTGAAGGAAGCCAGATCATGTGCTCCAACCCTACCTGGAAGAAAGTCAGGGTAGGAATTTCTGCCTCCCACTTTAGGACAGTAGGACTCATAATGCCTGAAATTATCGAAATAAATTGAGAGTGCTGAAACATATCCACCAAGGATTCCAGCCCCGATCTCATCACTGATCAGCAACGGAAACTGTTCTCTGGGCTTCTGTGTTATCACCAGTAAAATAGATAAATTGGCACATGATATGAAAAGCCTCTTTCAGATATAATCTCACAAAGGCTATGGTTTGGGTTTTCTGAAACTTCATTTCTATTAATATTATTACCACTACTACTATTATTATTTACTTTGATTTGAGTCTAATTTAAAGATTCTGAGAAACTTCACCAGGAAATATAGCAAAATTAATTTTTAAAAAGTTTGTCTAATACCCAAACTGATTGTAATAATGTAGCATCTTAGATGAGATCCTGAGATAGAAAAATGACATTAAGATGGAATCTAGAAAAACTGCAATAAACTATGAACTTAGTTAATAATGTTGATATTGGTTTACTGGTTTTGACAAATGTCTCATACTAATATAGATATGTTAATAATAAAAGAACTCAGTGGTGGAGTTTATAGGAAGCCTACAATCTTCACAATTTTTCTGTAAAGTTAAACTGAAATTCTAAAATTAAAAAAGTTATTAAAAATTAATTCAAGTCACCTTTTACCTTTTTTTCTCCAAGGAAGAAAAAGAAAGTTTGTGATAATTTATATAAGAAGAAAAATGAATAGCCACATTGTTCACTTTCATTTGTAGAACCTGGCAGTCAAGAGAGAGAGAAAAGACCACCTTGTCACAATCTCAGCCAGTCCTTCTGTGCACTAAAGGTGAAAAGTAGAATTGAGGATGTTTGGTATTCAGTCATTGCACACAAAATGGTTGATGCAGAGCACAACTGTTTTGAAAAATGAATCCAAGGAGTCTGGTTGGGATAGTATGAAGGGACGGAAGGAGCTTTGCCACAATGTGCTATGGCTGAGAGAGTTTTACAATCAGGGATGTTTTAACGTATAAGTAGAAAGCCCTCTATCTGCCAAGCTCACTAAAGAATGCTACTCCCCAGATGCTGGGTAATCATATATATATATATACATATATATATATATATATATATATATATATATACACACACACACATATATATATTGCATATTGTGTGCATATATAATATATTATATTATAATATATATACACATATACATATATATATATATATATATACGAGTGTGTATGTAATATAGTGCCAAAAATGTAAACACAGAGTAAGATGTTTGCTCAAAAGATGGCATTAATCAAGGAATGCTAACATCACCATGCAACAGGCAGGACAGTCAAAGAAAATGGCAGAAGCACGATTGAGTGAATATCATACTACACATGGCTACCATAATTTATTTTTACTTTTTATTTTTATTTTTTTATTTTTATTTTTTTTATTTTTTAAATTTTTTTTATTATGGTATTATGGGGTACAGTTAGGGGTTAGGCATATAAAAATGCTTCATTCAGGCACCCTTGATGATAAGAGGTGTCTCCCCATCCCCAGACAGATATTTATCACCGTTAATCCCATCGCCCGCCCCCCCATAGTTTCCCACCACTGTTAGTCATTTTCTTGTGGTAGTACGTTGGACGATCAATGTCTACTATATGAGTGAGAATGTGTGATACTTAGTTTTTTGTTTCTGTGAGAGGTCACTCAGTATTATGGACTCTAGTTCCATCCAGGTTGCTGCGAAATTCATGATTTCGTTCTTTCTTATGGCTGCTGTCCATCCTACCTAAGGCAATCTACAGATTCAACGCAGTACCCATCAAATTACCAGCAACATTCTTCTCAGACCTAGAAAAAACAACACAGGAATTCATATGGAAACACAAACGACTAAAAATAACCAGAACAATCCTCAGCAAAAAAAACAAAGCAGGTGGTATCACAATACCAGACTTCAAACTTTACTATAAAGCTAAAATCATCAAAACAGCTTGGTATTGGTACAGGAACAGGCATATAGACCAATGGAATATAATTGAGATTCCAGAAGCAAAAACTCAATTTCTCAACCAACTCATCTTCGACAAAGTCTCCACCATCTACTACTGGGGAGAGGAGAACCTATTCAGTAAATGGTGCTGGGAAAACTGGCTGACCACATGCAAAAGATTAAAGCAGGACCCCTACCTGTCCCCATACACAAAAATTAACTCCAAATGGATCAGAGACCTAAATGTAAAACCTCAAACCATAAGAATCCTTGAAAATGAAGGGCATACCCTCATGGAAATTGGAACTGG
>CAUYQG010017702.1:0-10487 GCA_963574415.1 Tarsius wallacei
GGATTTGTGCTAATTAGCTTAGAATAAGAAAGGTATTAGGATTTAAGTTAGTCATTAGATGTTATATATACATAAGCCTTAGAAGTTATTGATCATTAGAATATTATGATGTTAGAATTGTTGTATTGCCTTAACCAAGCATGGGGAACAGTAAGACAATTTTGGGTTTGTTCTTCCTTGTGCCTGAGGAAACACCTGGTGGGTGGGGGGGGGGCACCCCTCATCCACCTGGCTTTGTGTTCATGTGAAAGTCTTGTGATCTAACCCGTGAACATTTAGGATAAAAGGAGCATGGAAACCTCCATTAAATGGCTTCTGCTCAATCCGTTGAACAGTGGTCCATTTTCTTTCTTTATCCCTCCATCTTTCTTTCTTTTAATATCTATCTCCCTACAGAATCGGCTTCTGCACTAGACAGGAGTCCAGTCTCTTTCTTTCTCCAGAATAATTGCCGGCGCCACCACACCTCCCAGGGATCCCTAATCTCTCTGCAGGGGCTGGGCCCCCGCACATTCTTTGATGACTAGTGTGTCTGAGCATTTTTTCATTTATCTGTTGGTTGGCTGCTTGTATGGCTTCTTTGGAGAAGTGTCTATTCATATCTTTTGCCCACTTTTTAATAGGGCTGTTTGTTGTTTTCTTTTTGGCATGTTTAAGTTCGTTGTAGATCCTAGAGATTAGGCCTTTGTCAGACATACAGTTGGCAAATAATTTTTCCCATTCTGTGGACTGTCTCCCCACTCCCTTGATGGCTTCTTTTGCTTTGCAGAAGCTTTTCAGTTTGACGAGTCTCCACTTGTCTATCTTATCTCATGGGCACTATCTGCATTATCTAACGTTCTTATAGTTTGAAGTTTTACCTTTAGGTCTTTGATCCATTTAGAGTTGATTTTTGCGTATCCCTTGTTTTAATCTTCTGCATGTGGTCAGTCAGTTTCCCCTAAATAAGTTCTCCTCTCTCCAGTGGTTGATGGCGGAGGCTTTGTCAAAGATGAGTTGGTTGAGAAATTGAAGTTTTGCTTCTGGAATCTCTATCCTGTTCCATTGGTCTATATGCCTGTTCTTGTAGCAATACCAGGCTGTTTTGATTATTGTAGCCTTATAATAAAGTTTAAAGTCTGGAAGTGTGATACCTCCCACTTTATTTCTTTTGCTGAGAATTGTTTTGGTCGTGGTCATTTACGTTTCCCTATGAATTTCTGTATTGTTGTTTCTGGGTCTGAGAGGAATGATGTTGGTATTGAATCTGTAGATTGCCTTGGGTAGGATGGCCGAATCATATCTTAAGCCACCTCCAAAATAGCAGCTGAGATGGTTCACATCAGCACACAGGTGTTGCTTCATGTGATCAGCACTTGACTTTTAGGTCTCTCATGCATTTTCATTGGGTGATACACACTTTCCTCTTGTTAAGCTTCTTTTCCCCCTATGGATTTTGGCTTCAAGGAGCTGGTATGCCTGTGTTTCAGGTGTGGGAAGATGGAGGCTGGCCCCATATGGCCATCACAGAACTCTTACCTGAACAGATTTTTGTTGAGTATGATGTCACTTGTACTTTGTATCATGCAGGTCATTGTAGCAGATATAGAAATAACACTTTGGTTCCTGACTGCGGGTGGCTGATGATCCATTCAGAATCCATATACACAAAGATCAGTATGACACAATGTTAGAAAAGAAATGTGTGAGAGGGAATGTAGCAAATGTGGTGGAGTGGGGGAAACAGGGGTGGGGTGGAGGTACAAGCTCTGAGAACGTGCTTCCTCGGGGAGGGGAGATTCATGTTTGACCTTTATGGAATGGGAAGATGATGAATAAAGCCTATATACACTGGTTTTTAAGAGTGAAGATGGCCTTGGCTTAACACTCCGCTATACTGCTTGCTAGCTGTGTGACCTTGGGCAAGTTACTCATCCTCCTTGTTAGATTCCCTAATTGTAAAATGGGAATGATTATGATCAAGTGTCTCCTGGGTTGCTTTGAGGTTAGTTGAAATAATAATTGTAAAGCACACAATTAAAAAGCAGTAATTATGGTGAGGATGCAGGGAGGAAAAAGAGCAGAACCATCTATAATGAAGGAAATCCCTTGACATCCAGAGGGAATCAAGTCTTTGGAGAGTCATAAGAGTCTTGTGGAGGAATATGTACTTGGTGCCACAGGAAAAAGGGACCTGTTTTTGAGAAAGAAAGAAAAATTGTGTACTACAGTGTAATGCAATGAAAATAGATTTTAAAGGGAAACGGGTGTATCTTTGGTTTCTCTATCCTGGTCATTTAAATCTCCAGTCCCTGGGCGACTCATTCGATCAGACCTCCAGTCAGTCATTCCAATGGGCCAAAGCAACAAACTGAGTATCTTCTGAGCAGGTATTTTGCTCTTCTCAGATGGACAGTTGTGTTACCTACCTCAAGTGCCATAGCGACTCCAGCAGCTACTTCCTAAGAGGGTCCCCCACTCTGAGGCTGGTTTTGGGAGGACAGATAAGATGACTTGCTCCTTTGCCCTGGCGCTTAGCTTTGCCACCAGAATTCTGCAGCAGCAGTGTGCTCGCTTGTTAAATGCATCAGCCATACACTTCTATGATGAAGCCAAAGATCTTTCTTTTACATGTCTCTGTGGAATCATGTAATTTTAGAAAGTGAAGGGACTGCACAATTAATCTTGTCTTTGTAGCAACAAGAGGGAGATGAAGCAGTTGGCTCTCTAAACTGGGAAGAAGTATCCAGAACCTCAAATCCTAGTTTTAGGCCATTTTTTCCTCATTCTACAGAAAAGTCCTGTTTCCATTCCCTTTGAGGGCCTCTGAGGAAAGTTTCAGAATCCTTACTAGCTTCAGAAAAGTACAGAGGGTAACTCTTCTTGTATGGCAAGCTCATACCCTTACTCCAAGGCCAGCAAGGAGAGATGAGGCCAGAAGCGCTGAATTAGAGAGGAATTAAGAAAGATTTCCACAGGTGTGACTCTCCCATAAACCTGTATGGCAGAAGGAAACCCTTCTCTGGAGGATCATGGGATCCAGCAGCAGAAGGAGCCTCAGGACCATTTAATCCAGTGTTTTTTAAAGTGTGTTCTTCCAGCTTCCCAAGATGTTTAAAGGTGTTACATTTCATGGGCCATTATATCTGCACATGATGACTTGAAGGACACTAGCATGTCTGTTTGCGTCTTGTGTTTCATACTCATTAATGTGCTACCATTAGCACTGTAACTCTCTGAGAAAGGGCTGTAAACATGAGGCAGATTTATGGGGCTTTGTTGTTGTTGTTGTTTATTTTTGTAAAGAATCCTTTTACTTTAAGATTCCTGGCAACATCTCCTAGCATTTGTGTTCTGTGGAGTTTCATAGCACACTGATTTTGCCTAATATCTTAGTTTATAAATAAGGGAACTGGAACAAAGTCACTATCAAGTCCATGGTTGAACTAGGACTCCAGCCCAGGTCTCCTGAGCCTTCCACAGGAGAATCAGAGTTCCAGAGTTCAAATTAGGCAGGCTATAATGCCACTTAATTGCAAATGTCTGAATGTTTCAGGGAAATGATTTTTAAAAAATATGTATTTTGTTTGATCTCCTTGGGTTAGTACTTCTGTCTGTTACTTTATTTGGTACACAGAGACAGGCAGCCATAAAATATCTGACATAGTCCTCTATCCAGTAGATATAAAGGGAAGGAAAACGAACAATTTCTATTTTGCTTGCACAAGAGTGGCCAATGGGAATGACTGTACCAAGCAAGCTGATAATCTTGGTTTTGAAGTTGCCAAAATTCTACACATAATTAATGTTGGAATGTGTCCACAAAGCTCTGTTAGCAGGTAGAACTTTAATAGGTGTGCCAGTTTTCAGACTTGGGTGGCATTTGAAGAGTTTTGATATCTGGTATGTTGGGAGAGAATTGGACAGCTGGGACTCCTGACCCCTGACCTAGAAGGATATGGGCCATTGCCTCTCTGAGCTCTTCCTTGCCAGCAACCTAAGAATGTACCTGAGTCAAGTTGCTGTGCAAAGCTGCTGAGTAGACATCTCAGATTATGTCGTAACCTAACCAACAATTAGGAACTGTCTTCCCACAGTAGGTTTTTCACATACATTTTGTGGCCATTAGTTAGATTGCCATGATCATTTAGCTATCAGTCACTATACTCACATTTTCCATATGTTTTATACTATTTATTCCTCTTGACAACTGTTGCTAAGTTTTACTATTTGACCTTGAATATGACCTTTAATTCCTCTATACTTCAGTTTCCTCATCTGTAAAATAGGGATACAATTCCATCTTCTCAGGGAGGTTGAAAAGACTGAGTGTGTTTCAGTGAGCATCTATCTTCATGCCTGGCATTGACTAGGCAATTAATATACAATCATTCACTTTTAGGCACAGAATTTATACTATGTGGAACATTATAAAATCCTAGTTTCCTCTCTCTCCACCCCTAGCCAAAGCAATTAGGCCATAAATATTTTATATATATACATATATATATATATATATATATATTTTTTTTTTTTGAGTTGGAGTCTTACTCTGTCACCCAGGCTAGAGTGCAGTGGCTGCTCCCGGCCACTGCAGCCTCGACCTGCTGGGCTCCGGCGATCCTTCCGCCTCAGCCTTCCAAGTAGCTGGAACTACAGGTGCGTGCTACCATGCCTGGCTAATTTTTGATTTATTGTAGAGATGCGGTCTCGCCAAGTTGCCCAGGCAGGTCTCGAACCAGCAGGCTCAAGCAGTCCACTCACCTCAGCCTCCCAAAGTGCTGGGATTACAGGCTGAGCCACCAAGCCCGGCTCATCACAATCATATGTTGTGGTGAGGATGCAATGGATCACATTACCCTGCTAAACCCAGAATGACTCTCAAGGGCAGCATCTTATGAAGATGAAATGGAATTTGATTCTCCATGTACATGAGGGCTCAGGTAATTTGAGTCTGGTGTTTAATCCAATATGAACACCTTTTGTATGAAATCTCTGCCATCACCACTTTAGAAAAATTAATATTTATATCAAACATCTTCTGTAATGAGATATGAACTTCTGCCCACCAAAATTCTAGCTCAGATTTTAGATTTGCATGTTCCCAAAGTCAGGTTTCTGAATAATTTATTTATCCAACTGGAGAAGTAAAGTAGATGAATGAATTCAAAGGAGATATTGAATCAAAGTGGATCACTAATTATTCCCTTTTCAAGGTATCCTGGATTAGGAGGGAAAAAAAGACTCTGAAGTCAAACATATCTCACAGTCATTGTGAATATTAGCTATATTTACAAAGATTCTTATAGGATCAACTATGAAAGCAGGGGAAACACTGTGATTATATTTGGAGGCCAAGTAAGTATTTATATTGGAGGAAAATGTAGCAGTTCACTAGAATAATTAGTTAGCCTTTTCAGAATAGTTTCTACATTCTTTGTGTTCCTCCCTTTTCTATCATACCCTCCCCCCATTTTCCCCATCTAACTAGGTCTTACCCTTTAAGACTAAGATCAGGTGTCACCTCCTCCAGGAAGACTTTCTGACCCTTAGGTCAGCTATTCTGGAATAATTAGTACGTAAGTCTCTCTGGCTTACTGAACGGCAGCTTCCTCAGTGCCTGAGCAAAGTGTCCTTTCTATCTTGATTTACCAGGCACAATGACTGTCACAAAGCGTGCCTTCCATAAGCATCTACTTAAAGGGATGAATATAAATCCTGAGACATTAGGCCCCACCGTTGTGTTGTGTAGCCATTAGGGTATGAAGTGTCAGGAAACTGAGGGAGCCACAGCTCACAAGGCCTCTTGCTGCACTTGTTGTTCCCACTAAAGAAGAATGACAGCACAGTGGCATCCTCACCTGCCTTTCTTGGCAATGATCCTAAATTTAGTGGTTGTTGAGAGGATTTGAGCCTTTCTCTTTGGCAAGATTGTGGGCTGAGTTCACATTCTTAAAGTACTCTTATAGCCCCCAGAGTGTCTGTTTCAGTAATAGGCAAATTGTAATAATACCCTTCCTGAATGCATCATAGTGCAGTTACTTATCATTCCACATGTCTGTCTCCTCCATTCTGCTGACTCATTCTTGAATCCCCGCTGTTGAGCACACTGCCCGGCACTTAGGTGGCATACCGCCAACAGGCTGCAAACGAGTGAGTGGACTGCATGGTGCTTTCCCTTCAGATCTCACTTGATTTAATCCACACGGCAACACTGGGAAGCTGAAAGGGCAAGAGCTATCCTATTCTACAGATGCAGAAACTGGTCGTTAGAAAGATTTAAGAACTTTCTCATGATCTCATAGCTGATGAGCGGTAGGACCAAAACTCACTCCCAGGACTTCCAATGCTTGAGTCATACCCCTAATTCACAGATCCCTCTACTATTTATAATAATATTTATAATAGTATGCATTTGATAATTGAAGGGATGAGGGAACCTACTAAGATACTTTTCCTAGGACAGAAAGAATAATCATTATCACAATAACAGCTACTATTTCCTGAACCCTTAAGATGATTACTCAATAAATGCCAAGCACTTTAAAAAGCCAACCTTACACACTAATATGCCACTATATAGCTATTGTTACTTGCATGTCACACAGGAAGAAACTGAGGCACAGAATGTTTACATAACCTGTGCACGGTCACACTGCTCATTCATTGTAGAGGCAATATGAGTTCAAAGCTCCCATTCTTTCTACTCTGCTGTACTTCCTCCCCTGAAAGACCAGTTTTCTTCTCAATGGCCACCATTTTCTATCAGGTCAATGTTGTGTGGGAAATTTTGACCTTGGCCTAATTACCTATCTTGCCTAGGCCTCTGCTTCCTGATTTGTAAAATGAAGGAATTAATATCTATCTTTAGGAATTACTGTGAGAATTAAATGGTAATACATGAAGAATGTGCTTTGTAAGTTATAAAGCATTATACAAATGAAAGTTATTATTGCCCAGTGGAAAAAAGCAACAAGCGATTGTAATAATAATTTGATTGAACAAGTGTTTATCGAGTTCATACTGTGGGCAAGCCATGATCAAAACAAGGGAAATAATTCCATTCATCACTGACCGTAACCTGCGTTCCCTACTTCTTTTTTGTTATACACCTGCTGGTGAAATAATCTAACAAGAAAGGAGACAAAACCAGGTAAGGCAATCTTATTTAAAATTGTGCCTGTGATTGCAATGTTGTTTATTATTTCCTGTTTTCAGTAATGCACCATCCTGCTCAAAAGCTTTGTCTACCA
Organism: Tarsius wallacei; assembly: GCA_963574415.1. Taxonomy (NCBI): domain Eukaryota; kingdom Metazoa; phylum Chordata; class Mammalia; order Primates; family Tarsiidae; genus Tarsius; species Tarsius wallacei. Next base: position 7,233 of record CAUYQG010017702.1, read on the forward strand.
TTATTGCAATTTCTGACGCCGTCTGACCTCTTTGGAGAGTCTGTGTCTACAAACTGTCCTTTTCTCAGTGGAATAAACCAAATGGATCCACTGAAAACATGTTAAGAAGCTGCAAGTAAGAGCTTGAGAGGCATCGGAACTCTCAGGATTGGACATCAGCATTCTGGGTCTGATTCCTCCTGCTCTATCATGGCTCTGCGATCTTGAAAAAGCCATGCTTGTGGTCTGAGCCTCCATTGCTTCTTCAGCAAAATATAGTAGTTGCAGTTTTTAAAAATCGGTTTATAAAATCTTCAACACTGTATAATTGTGAGTTCTTATTATGTTGAATTTTCAAGAATATTTAGCATATTGTTAAAAATATTTGGACTATAAGCCGGGCACAGTGGCTTATGTCTGCAATCCTAGCGTTTTGGGAGACTGAAGTGGGAGGATCTCCTGAGCTCAAGAGTTCGAGACCAGCCTAGACAACATAGCAAGTCCTTGTGACCACAAAAAATAAAAAAAAAATTAGGCACATATGATAGTATGCACCTATAGTCCCAGCTACTGGGGAGATTGAGGCAGAAGGATCACCTGAGCCCAGGAGGTCGAGGCTGTGGCAAACTGTGAGCATTGTGATCATGTCACTGCACTCTAGCCAGGGTGACAACTTGAGATGCTGCCTCAAGAAAAAAAAAAACAAACTAGTTAGAACCAGCCATTGTAAAAGCACAGTCAATGTTCTGTTAAACTTATGTATGACAACAGTAAACAACTAACATTTATAGAGCACTTATTTATAACCAACATATACTAAACATTTGGCATGTATTATCTTACTTGATAATATTCATTAGTTATTCAAAATGAAAGAATTCCAGAAATCTGGAATAATACATATAAATTAAGATGGTTTTAAAAAAGATGTTAAAACCCTATTGATAGAATAAGTCAAAGCAAGAGATAACTAGAGGAAAATGACCAGTTTCCTCAATAATAAGTGGGCATAGAGTCAAAGTCTGTCATCACTGGGTGACTGCTAAGAGTAACAGAGAAAGTCTCTGCCTCAAGAAGCTCACCAACCTGCTCAGAATGTGACGAGACCCACCAAGTGCTTGAGTTGCTCAGCAGGGCTCATTGGTCCTGTTTGGGGAATTCTAGGAGGAATTCAAGAAGAGGTGGCATTTCACTAGAAACTTGAAGGTGGAATATAATTTCACCTTGAAACAGACTTCTGCTTCTGTTAAGCCCAGAAGAAACCCACATAGGTCAATAGATAATGGACATTAGATCGACTGGGGACTCAACCAGGACCCTCCTCCCAAAACTTATCTCTGCAAGGCAAAGGTTTTCACCATCTACTTACAAGGAGGATTTGAGTCCCTTACCTTTATAAAAACTTCCCCCTTTGACTGAGTCCAGAGACACGCTTTTTTGTTTTGTTTTGTTGTTTTTGAGTTGGGTTCTCACTCTGTTGCCCAGGAGTGCAGGCACAATCATAGTTCACAGCAGTTTTGACTTTCTGGGTTCAGGTGACCCTTCCACCTCAGCCTCCCAAGTAACTGGGACTACAGGCACATACCGTCACACCCAGCTAATTTTTAAAAATATTTTGTAGAGAGGAGGTCTCACTATGTTGCCCTGGCTGATCTCAAACTCCAGGGCTCAAGCAACCTCCAGCCTCAGCCTCCCAAAGTGCTGATATTACAGGTGTGAGCCACCACACCCAGCCCAGAAACTTTTAAAATTAAGATTATGTTTGGGGCAACCCCCTCAGGTCCCCTCCCACTGTGGGGAGCTTTTCTATCGTCTCAATAAATCCCACTTTCTAAAAAAAAGAAAAAGATTAAGTTTGTAGCCTATGAATCTGGAAATGATTCTGGAAGTTTTGATCATCTTAAAAGACCCATCTCATCCCTTTTGCAAAACCAGTGTCTGTGACACATAACAGATGGTAGGAAATGGAAGATTTATCAGTTGATTTCACTTACAAACCAAGTGCAGATAAAGATACAGGGAGGAGCAGCATGGAAATGTAATGCTAGAGACTTAGAGGAGCATGTCAATGCCATTTCTAACAGTCCACCATGGGCTCTGTGGCAAATGGAATGAGACACCAGTTCACGAGACAGAAGTTAGAACATTCCCTCAATTCACTTCTCTGAAGCCTGCAATGGGGTGTCCAGCTCAGGGTTCAGATGAGGCTATGGCAATTGGAGCAGAAGTGAGGGCTCTGTGTCACTGCATCATGTTCACACATGCAGCACCTGGTCTAGCAACCAGGTCCAGGGCTCAGTGGCCATCTCACACATGTAGTGACACTGGGCGCTAGGTAGAGCGGGGCCAGAATGCGATTTGGGCAGTTTACTTCTATATGCTGCATCCCTCTTTAGTTCTGGATGGAGAAGTTTTATCTCTGTGAAGCAGTGTGGATAAACAGCCTGACTTGAGAAGCCAAGCAAATGCTGGGCTGGCAGCATCCCACGTTTTCATCATGGATAGTGGGAGATGGTTTGCCTGGCCTGGGAATCACGTGGGGTTCGGCTGCCTCACCACGTAGCCCATGAGCTCCACGCAGAAGGGATCTTGTCAGAGAGATGTGTGTGCTCCTGGGTGTAGCCAGGTTCCTGGAGCATGCAGGGGCTTCAGAGATGATGGTGAGGGAGAGGATGATGGACTGGGCCCCACTGTGTGCTGTCTCTGGCTCAGTGGAAAAAAACTCATGGGTTTTCCTGTCATTCACTGCTCAGTATATATTTTAACTCGACCCTGCCTGTTTTCTATTTGCCTATTTAAATCCTCATACCTCCCCTTCTCTGGAACAACCCTCTGACAGCACCAACTTCTATTGATACCTCTCCTGCCTGAGGATGGCATCTGTCTCTTCTGCATTTATTCTTGTGAGTCAGCAGAGAATATAACCAGGTTCTAGTTGTGAGTTGTTTAATGAGTTTGCCTCACACAGGACAGTCTTTGTATTCCACGTGGGGGATGGCTGGGAAGGATGGAAGGATTCCAGAGCTAGACTAGGGAGAGTCATGTCTGTGACCTGTTTCTGTCCCTTAATATTTGCATTATCTTGGCCAAGCCACACAACTCATCTAAGCCTCCATTTTCTCATATTTAAAATAGGAGAAGGAGGGGCCAAGATGGCGACCGGGCAGCGTGGTCTGTGAGACCTCCGCAGAAGAGGACACAGAAAGACTCCAGATCTCTCCCAGGGGGCCTGCTCCCCCACACGGAACTTGTCCACGGACACCGCAGAGGCATTAC
>CAUYQG010017705.1:0-133869 GCA_963574415.1 Tarsius wallacei
AAAAATCAACAGAAGAACACAGGTAATTCCCAGTGCAACAAAGATAAAACACCTGAAAAAAATCAGAACTTAGAGCCCAAACAATGGAAGTCAACAATGACTGGCCACAGAATACAACAGGGATTAGGGAATGGATGGAAACAGTGACTAAGACTCAAGAAAGACAAGATGCAACATTGAATTAACTTGTAACAGAGATTTTGACCATAAAAAATTTCATCCAGGAAATAAGTAACAAGATGACAAGAATGGAAATCAGCATTAATCAAGCAGAAGAAAGAATCTCAGAACTTGAAGAACAGAACATGGAATTAACCCAATCTGTAAAAAACATAGAAATAAAACTCAGAGAGAAAGAACAAAGCATACACGAGATGTGCACTTACACCAAGAGGTCAAACCTACACCTGATTGATATTCCAGAACAAGAAACGGAAACAGAGAACACCTAAGAGCAAGTATTCCATAGTTTATCCAATAAAACTTTCCCTATCTCACCAGATATGTGACCAGCCAAACACCAAGAGATACAGATAATCCCCAAAGACATCAAATGAGAAGACCAACTCTGAGACACATAGTAATCCCCCTACACAAAGTAGGCACAAGAGAAAAAATCCTAAAGGCAGCAAGAGAGAAAAGACAAACTATCTACCAGGGAAAACTAATCAGAAAAGCAGCAGACCTATCAGCAGAAACACTACAAGCAAGAAAGGATTGGAGTCCAATATTCAAATTCTTCAAAGATAAACAATTTCAACAAAGAATTTTGTTGGGAGCAGATGTGATGCCAGGAGCAGACGAGCACTGTCACTGTAGCAGTCCTTGAGTAAACGTCTAAGTGATGGTAAGGTCTCGCTTAATGGCCCCAAGCTCGTAGGCAAGGTCTCACTTGGAAGCTCTGCATCCTAGCCAAAGGTAGACTGTGAGAGATGCAGCCTGCTACACAAAATGGTGTCTCAGATGCCCACATATCCGGGTGCACAGAGTACAGATAAAGCCTTAGCTACAACAGGATAACTGTGGAACTGCTTGCCTTTTAGGTAGCAACATAATTCAGCTATGGCTCCCTTGAATCCTTTTCAACTTCCTTTGTGCTTGATTATAAAATAAACACGCTGAGCTAGTCCGGGGCCACTTCTCCTCCATCAGAGGAAAGTGTCCCACCTGGCCCCAGCTTTTCTTTTTGTCTTTGTGTCTATGTTGTTCTTAATCTCTCACCACTCTTTCTTGGGACCCTTAAAGCAGCCATGTGGGCTGCAGCAGAATTTCCTACCTAGCCAAACTCAGCTTCATCAGTGATGGAGAAATAAAATCCTTCCCAGACATCCAATCCCTAAGAGATTATGTAGCTTCTAGACCAGCTCTACAAGTGATGCTTAAAAAAAAAAAAGAAAGAAAAAAAAGAATGACCACACAATTCCCAAGAGGACAGCAGAGCAAAGAATAAAAAGAGAATAGATTGCAACAACAAATTTGACAAAACAAACATACATCAGCCTCAAAGCTAAAACAAAACAAGCAAACAAAGAAAAAGCTTTATAAGAATCGCATGACAGGGATAAACAATCACATTTCAAGAATCAGCCTGAATGTGAATGGACTAAATGCTCCCAATGAAAAGACACAGAATGGCAAACTGGATACGAAACCATGACCCATTTAATTGCTACATCCAGGAAACTCATCTCACCACAATGGACACTCACAGACTCAAAGTTAGAGGATGGAAAATGAGTTTCCAGGCCTATGGATCACAAAATAAGGTATGAGTCATGATCTTAATACCAGACAAAACAACCATTAAGCTATCAAAAATTTAAAGAGAAACAAAAGGACACTACATAATGACAAAAAGTTCAATACATCAACAAGAAATATCCACCCTAAATGCTGGAGCACCAGCATTATAAAGCAACTCGTTAAACAAAAAAGCAATATTGACTTTAACACTATTATAGCTGGGGACTTGAATACCCCACTAACAGTCATAGATAGATCATTGAGGCAAAAAATCAACAAAGAGATCCAGAACCTCAACTTGACACTCAACCAAATGGACTTAATAGATACCTACAGAATATTCCACCCAACAACAACAGAATATACATTCTACTCACCACATGGAACATACTCCTACAGAACACTTCACCGAACAACCACTTAACAGACATTCTACTCTTCACCACATAAACCACATCCTCAGCCATAAATCAAACATAAACAAATTGCATAGGATAAAAATACTTCTATGCATCTTATCAGACCACTGTGCAATACAAATAAATATCAACACCAACAAAATTCCCCCAAAACCCAAAAAGACATGGATACTAAATGGCATGATGCCAAATGACTACTGGGTCAAAACAGAAATCAAAGCAGAAATTGAAAGATTCCTGGAAACAAATGAAAATGAAGAAACATTGTACCAAAACTACTGGGATGTCGTGAAAACTATTCTAAGAGGGGAATTCATATCTCTACAAACACACATCAAGAAAATGAAAAGATCACCAAGTTAACAGCCTAACAAATCACCTAAGGGAGTTGGAAAGACAAGACCACCAAAACCCTAACTTTAGCAGAAAAATCCAGATCACCAAAGTAAAAACCCAAATACGGGACATAAAAGACAAAAATATCATAGAAAAAAATCACCAAAACAAAAAGCTGTTTCTTTGAAAGAATAAAAAGATTGATGAACCTCTAGCCACAATGACCAAGTAAAAGAGAGAAAAAGTCCTAATAAACACAATCAGGAATGCAAAAGATCAAATCACAACTGACTCTGAAGAAATACAAAAGATTATCAGAGATTACTATGCACATTTTTATGGAAACCAACTTGATAACCTAAATGAAATAGAGAACTTTCTGATATCACACAACCTCCCAAGTTTGAAACAAGAAAACACTGAGACACTAAATAGACCAATAACAACACAGGAAATTGACTTCCTCATAAGAAAACTACCTACAAAAATAAGCCCTGGACCAGACAGCTTTCCAATATAATCCTACAAAATGTACAAGGAGGAGCTGGTACCAATCCTACAGAAAATAGTCCAGGTGATTGAGAAAGATGAAATTCTCCCCAAATCATTTTATGGAGCTAACATCACAATCATACCAAAAGTGGGTAAAGATCCAACAGAAAGAGAGAACTACAGGTCCATATCCCTAATGAACATAGATACAAAAATTCTCAACAAGATTCTAGCAAATTGGATCCAACAGCACATCTCAAAAATCATCCACCCTGATCAAGTAATGTTCATCCCCAGGATGCAAGGATGATTCAACATTCCCAAGACCATAAGTGTAATTAAATAAGTCAATGATATAAAAAAAGAACCACATGATTTTATCAATAGATGTGGAAAAATCTTTTGATAAAATCCAGCATCCTTTCTTGATAAAAACTCTCAAACATTTAGGCATAGAAGGAATATATTTCAAAATAGTAAGCTCCATCTATCATAAACTCACACCCAGCATAATGCTAAACATACAGAAACTGGAAACATTTCCCCTGAAAACTGAAACAAGACAAGGTTGCCCACTCTCACCTCTCTTCAACATTGTGTTGGAAGTCTTAGCTATAGAATTAGACAAGAGAAGGAAATCAGGGGTATCCAAATAGGAAAAGAGGAAGTTAAGTTATCCCTCTTTGCTGACTATATGATCTGATACCGCAAAAACACAAGCAGATCTGTCAAAAAAACAAGCTTTCAATGATAAAGGTCTTTGGTGAAGTCTCAGGGTACAAAATAAATATGCAAAAAACAGTCACAATCTTATACAGCAACAATAAGCAGGCAGAGAAGAAAATAAAAAGCACAATCCCACTCACAATAGTCACAAAAAAAGAAAGAAATACCTCAGCATCTTCCTAACCAGAGAAGTGAAAGACCTTCACAAGGAAAACTACAAAACACTGCTCAAAGAAATCCAAGAAGATACAAATAAATGGAAAAAATATTCCATGCTCATAGATAGGAGGAAACAACATTGTTAAGATGTCCATCCTACCAAAGACGATCTACAGATTCAATGCAATACACATTAAATTACCAAGATTATTCTTTTCAGACCTGGAAATGACAATACAGAAATTCATATGGAAATATAAATGACCATGAATAGCCAAAACAATCCTCAACAAAAGAAACAAAGCGGGAAGTATCACACTTCCAGACATTAAACTATACTATAAGGCTACAATAATCAAAACAGCCTGGTATTGGCACAAGAATAGGCATATGAACCAATGGAACAGGATAGAGATTCTGGAAGCCAAAACCTCAATTTCTCAACCAACTCATCTCCACAAAGCATCCACCATCAACCACTGGGGAGAGGAGAACCTATTAAGTAAATGGTGCTGGGAAAATTGGCTGACCAAATGCAGAAGATTAAAACAGGACCCCTACCTATCACCACGCACAAAAATCAACTCTAAATGGATCAAAGACCTAAATGTAAAACCTCAAAGTATAAGAACCTTAGAAAATGCAGAAGGCACCCTTATGGAAATTGGAACTGGCAACGATTTCATGTTCAAAATCCTAAGTGCCCAGGGTGTAAGAGATAAGATAGACAAGTGGGACCTCATCAACCTAAAATCTTCTGCAAAGTAAAATAAACCATCACGAGAGCAGGAATATAGCCCATAGACTGGGAAAAAATATTTTCCAACTGTATATCTGACAAAGGCCTAACATCCAGGATCTACAAGGGACTCAAACGTGCCAAAAGGAAAAAAAAAAGACCAATTAAAAAGTAGGCAAAGACATGAATAGACACTGCTCAAAGGAAGATTACAAGCAGCCGACTGACACATGAAAAATCCTCAGCCTCACTATTGATTAGAGTAATGCAAATCAAAACCACATTGAGATACCACTTAACTCCAGTAAGAATGGTCATCATTAATAAAACAAACAACAACAGATGCTGGCAAGGATACAGAGAAATGGAATACTTCTACACTGCTGATGGGATTGCAAACTAGTACATCCGCTTTGGAAACAGTGTGGTGATTTCTGACAGAAGGAGACGTTGACCTTCCGTAAGACTTAGCAATTCCCTTACAGAAGGAGACGTTGACCTTCCATAGGACTTAGCGATTCCCTTACTGCGAATATACCCACAGGAACTCAAATTATTCTACAAAAATGATACCTGTACACTCATGTTTATTGAAGCACTATTCACAAAAGCAAAAATATGGAACCAACCGTGCTGCGCATTGAAACTGAACTGGATAAGAAAAATGCCATACATAAGCACAATGGAATGTCATACAGACATAAAGAAGGACAAATATATGGACTTTGTAGCACCTTGGATGAATTTAGAGGTTATCATACTCAGTGAAGTATCAGAGAAACAAAGACCAGAGTACCACGTTTTCACTCATAAGCAGACACTGAATATTTACCATAATCTTATAAGAAAGAGATTGGTAATCGTGGGATACTGCCAAGGTAGAGGGGAGGTCACAACATTAATAAGGGTACCTGATCTCAAACCAGGTGATGTGAGGACGAAAGGGAGGCCCAAACTTTACCTATATGATGACCACTTGTATAACTAATCCTGAATCATACCCCCCATCTTTAAAATCAAAAAAGAAAATGAAGAAGAAAACCATTTTATCAGCTCACTGTACATATACCACTATACTATGGACCAAGCAAACTTTTCTCTAATTCTTCCATTTAACAATTGTTTAGTGAACCTCTGAGGACATCATGGCTACTGTGAAAGCTAAGGGACACTCACAGTCCCTGAGCAGCTCAAGTCTACTGCCTAGTCCTATAACTTTATCTAGTACTTATAGTTCTTGTTCTGATTCAAACAGCTTTGAAGCATTTGTTCACCCTTCGATTGACCCTACATTCATTCAGTGTAAAATAATGTGTTAGAAAAAAGGAACTTATATTTTGTCTGTAGCACATCAAAGGTAAATGTGGAAATATATGTATTAGTATACCACCACCACCACTGAAATCATTCATTGTTAGAGATCAAGCCCTATTTGTTCCTGTATATTAAATTAATGTTTCTGTCTCACACAAATATCATCATGACTCCATAGTAAAATAAAAAATTTAAAACTCCAGCTCAGAAATCACAAAAACAAGAATTTACTCTCAAACCTGTCAATATTGTGCCTTTTATAAAAATGCATTCTATAGAAAGATTTCTGGGATAGAAATATAACAGTGACTCTAGCTAGCTCTCAAGGACCTCATGAATTTTCATTTTTGTTACAAATTAACACCTGCTAGCAAGAAGTACTAATTCTTTAGCAAATTGCTAATTAGTGATTGCAATTGCAATGGGTGATAATTTTCATTTTCTAAATGATGCTTTAAAAAAACAACCTTTTGTATGCCTAACCCCTAACTGCTAACTGTACCCCATAATATCATAATTAAAAAAAAAGAAAAAAAAAAACCTTTTTATAAATCAATTCTTTTAATGTCAATACTATCATATTTTCATGTTGAATTGAAGGTAGTTACCTTAATTCTAAATTACTACATAAATCCAAACTGAAGTACAAAAAGAAAAAATAAAATTATCAAGTAAAGTATGTTGCATATATATGTAGTTACATGTAGGTGTGTATATGTGTGTATACATGCATGTATGAGAATGTTTGTATGTGCATATGTGGTGTGTGTATGTGTGCATGTGTGTATGTGTGTGTGTGTGTAAAGAGAATATATTTATACTTGACAACACTTTCATTACTTATTTTCAAAGTTATAATTAATTTATCACTGCAGGTGTGTGAAATTATTTCAGTTGCATGTTGACAAATGCTTTATAACATAATTGTTAGGCTTTATTTACATGTGTTTTAGAAAAAAATAAATAGTACCATTGGCTTCAGAAACACTATTTCATAAAAACATAGCTAAACACAAACATGATTTTACATAAGATTTAAACAAGTGGGAGGAAAGTATAAATATGACAAAATTGTGATACATTTCCAAGGTCCTAAAATTTAAACCACAATGATTTAAATCATGTTGCAAAAAATATAATTGGAAAATTAAAAATAAGTAGCTTTGTATTTTATATTTGTCTTTAGCCAAAGTTCTCCCTCTTGAGGTAGTAGTGACTGGATTATGACAAAAACAATCTTTTACAATGTAATCTACATTTTGTTTATACATATGCTATTGTCAACAGTGATTACTAATGCTATATTATATCTTGAGTATAAGAATAAAGAATAATGTGAACAAGTTTAGTCAGTTATACTGTAAAATACTATGAAAAACGGTCATTTTACATAAGCTAAAGAAAGAAACAGCAGTGAAGTTACAGCTTCCTAAATCACTACATTAGTACACAACCATTCGATAGAGGATTTAAATGGGTCATTTGCTCTCTCATTGGGAATGAAGATGCACATACCAAAGTTCATTACATTAAATCACCTGTACCTTTTTTCTGATTATGTATTTCTACAGCCAATCTGAGGTCAGGAGATTTTATTGAACTCACTGAATGTGGATCACTAAGCTGGATCTTTGATTGTTGTATATGAGCCAAAAATGATGTTGGGAATTGGTAAGGATGAAATATACTGACACATGCAAAATGAGAAATCAGAGAAAAAATGGTCTTGCATATTTAGCAGCATTCAGCTATATTATCTACAGATATACTACAAAATGTAGACAGAGGGTTTTGATAATTTCATTTGAAAATTATCATGGCATCAGTTACATTTTATTTCAAGAGTTATACAAATCTTTATGGTAATCTGTTCCTTTACCAAGCATGCAAAAATGGACATGAACATTTGAACTCATAAAATATTAATACCACCAATATTCCCTAGCTCGTAAATACTGTTATTTGTTTATTCGAAAAATTAGAGTATCTTTTGATCTTTGATGACCTTAGTGAAAGCTGTTTTAAGAGGTGACAAAGAATAGAAGTTATCTTGCAGTATAATAAAGATAAAAGACCAAGGGAAAGTATAGTGAGTCATCCTTTCCATGAACACAGAATGTCTCTCCACTTATTTAAATATTAAGACCTGTAGATAACAGAGTGGTTATAGTGAATAACAGGATAATATCCTCCTAAGATCAAGAACAAAACAAAGATGTCATCTCTTACCACTCTTATTCAACACCATGCTGGAAGTCTTGTTTAGTGCACCAGGACAAAAAAATGAATAAATGTACTTATATTGAAAATTAAGAAAGAAAATTTTCTCTATTAACAGCTGATATGATTGTGTGTAGAAAATAGCAAAATATAAATAAATAAAATCCTTGAGTCTAGAAACAATTTAGTGAAGTCGTAGGATACAAGCTTAGCAGACAAAAATTAATTGATTTATTATATGCTAGCAATATTGTAGTATAAAATTTAAAAACAATACAATTTGCAATAAGCACCAAAGTGAAATAAAATACTTAGGTATAAATCGAATATAACATGTACAACATCTGTATGCAGAAAACTATAAAATACTAAGACAACATTTTAAAATCTCTAAATAAGTGGAGAGATATAAGTATAAAATACCAATAGCGAGTAATGTATAAAAAATCTAAATAGATCTATTTTATTAAAGATAGTGAGAAATAAAACTTCCAACAAGCAGATTTTTTTCCCGTGATGGTCTTTTTGATGTATGAGCTTGGTTAGTTACTGTCCCTAGTTATTAATAAACGAATCTAGCTGTTAGTGAGAAGATATTTTGTAGATTTGACTAAAGTCCATAGCAATTGATTTTAAAAAGAGGAGACTACTAAAGGAATAGTTTTTTTAAGAGCAGAACAGAAGATTCTATAAAGAAAGAGAATTCTGCCTATAGATATTAGCTTCTTCTTATGCCCAAGAGTTCCAGCCTGTCCTTCCTGAATACTTGAAATATGAATTTCAGACTTGCCTAGCCATTCCCAACAGCATAAGTCAATTATTTGCAATAAATATCTTAATGTGCATGTGAGTGTGTGCGCACACACAACACACACACACATCCTACTTATAATCCTTGCAACAAATATTTTAATATATATTTCCTATTGATACATGACCCATATGGCTTCACTGTCACATTCTACCAAACATTAAAGAAAGAAATAATACCACATATATACGATCTCTTTTTTTTTTTTTTTTTTTTTGAGTTGGAGTCTCACCGTGTATCCCAGACTGGAGTGCGGTAGCCACTCCCGGGCACCGCAGCCTCGACCCGCTGGGCTCCAGCGATCCTTCCGCCCCAGCCTTCCAAGTAGCTGGAACTACAGGCGCGCGCTACCACGCCTGGCTAATTTTTTTGATTTACTGTAGAGATGAGGTCTCACTAAGCTGCTTAGGTGGGTCTTGAACCCTCGGGCTCAGGCAATCCACTCACCTCGGCCTCCCAAAGCGCTGGGATTACAGGCTGATCCACTGAGCATGGCCATGAATTCTTATAATTTTACATTGCCTCAGCATCCATTTGAGTATACTGTAAGTTAAACTGTCTCATACCAGAAGCTAGGCTTAGTCACCCTTGACACACTTTCCAGTTATCCGTGTCTTCCCAGCTCCTCAGTTTAGTTGGTCCAGATGTCTGGCTTATACAACCACCTCCTAGTGACCACCCCCCAGTGACCACCCCCCTCTGGGATATACAAGTACAACCTACTTCATATGCCCAGCTGACTCTAATACCCCTCATGGACTGCACCTCAGTCTATGAAACATGCTTACTTGCTCTAAACCTACTAATTAGAACTCCTCTTGGGAAATCTGCTTGAGTAATTTCTTTGACCCCAATAAAAGTCTTGGCTTATAAGTCTATATCTCTCCCTGGTTACCCATCAGCAGGTTGAACACATTACTCCTATGACCCTGTCCTCAGCCCTCAGCAGGTCCCCTCTCTTCATGTGGATCTATGAGTACGAGACTGCTCTTGTTATTTCCTGTGTTATTGCTGTGTTGCTTCCTTTGTGTTTCACCTGACTGACACATCCAGGCCTAAGTTTCCTCCCAGAGTGGTTACCTTGGCAGGAATAACCTAGACACTTGTCAGATAAGAGCCAAAATAGTTATCTGTCAGTATAAATGAGTTTCCTGTGAGAGGGACACCAGGTCACAGTCAGGCACTTAGGCATTAAGCCATCTAATGGGATAAACAATTATCCCATGACAGACACACTATAAACATCCATGACCAAATCCCCTGGAGCCCTGTCAGGGAATGGCTAGAGTCTGTAGCCATTCTTTCAATAGACACTTCATGATCAAATTAGAAAGAAATACAAAAGTAATCTTCTTGTATATTTCTCCTAGCCTTGATAAACTTCTTGAAAATATTGTCTGTGTGTGCCGCTCCCATTATCTATTGACTTCAATTAGGTCTCACCATTCCACTAAAACTTTAAGTCCCCTAATGACTGCAAACTGCCTCCTTGCAATGTTCAATTCAAAATGTCTAATGATGTGTTCAAATTCAGAAGAAAAAAAGTATTTTTTGATTAGTTATGTCTGCAAAGGACACAGAAACATATTGTCTATATTTGCTAAACCTTTGCTACTACCTTCTAATTGTCTCCGGGTGTATGGTTGGGTGAAGTTTTTTTGGCCATTCTCATTATACTTCATTTTCTGCTGCTACCACTTGAAATATGAGTTATTTACATAACACATTATTTTTCATCTTGAGTGTAAAAAAGTAATTCACAAATTCAGCCATATTTCTTTTTTTTTTTTTTTTTTGAGTTGGAGTCTCACTCTGTCACCCAGACTGGAGTGCAGAGGCCACTCCCGGCCACCGCAGCCTCGACCTGCTGGGCTCCGGCGATCCTTCCACCTCAGCCTTCCAAGTAGCTGGAACTACACAGGTGCGCGCTACCATGCTTGGCTAATTTTTGATTTATTGTAGAGATGAGGTCTTGCCAAGTTGCCCAGGCGGTTCTCGAACCCGCAGACTCAGGCAATCCACTCACCTCAGCCTCCCAAAGCGCGGGATTACAGGCTGAGCCACCAAGCCCAGCTTCAGCCATAATTCTTTAGGAAGAAAAGAATTGGGAAAAGAAACCTCTATTACCCTCAATATTATGAGACCACAATTCTTCATACACAAACCAAGTCCAATTATTCTTTAAGTTCTTAGGATACTTTTAAATGTCTTGCAAACCCTCTTAGGTACCATAAAATGTCTTCTTCTTTTTGTTCTTGGATCTTTTCCAATTCCTGCTGTAGAAAATATTTCCAAAGAAAACTTTCATGTCATCATTTCTACTTCATATTCTTCTGAAACATATTTCCAACTCAGTTTCCCATTTGCAGTAAAATGCCACCAAAATATATTTAGTTATTCAAGTCAGATAAACTAGGAGTCATTCTTGAATCTTCAGTTTCCCTCGCCTTGACCTCCCAGATGTATCCAATCTGTAAGCAAACTCCTTTATCTTTATCCCCAAATTACAGCTCAGCGTAGTCCACTTGTCTCCATCTCCACTACTACCATTCTCATCTAAGTAACTATTGTTTTTTACCTGAACTTTTACAACAGCCAGCTAGCAGGGTTTCTTTCTTATCGTCTTGATTCCTTATAGTCATTTTCCACAGAACAAACAGAGTGATGTGTCATAAACATAAATCGAAACATGTCAATCCTCACTGACTTTTTTCTACAATTTGGATAAAATCCAAAACACTAACTCAGGCCCTTAAGGGACATATGAATTGTTTTGTTTTGTCCTTTTCCTTTTCTGTCAACACTGCTTTTCTTGTCATCTGGTATTATGCACCCTGTTCACCATGTTCTAATCACCTTGGCCCCCTTTTTGTTGTTGTTGGCAGAATATGATAAACAACGTCTGTTTAGAGGCAATTGCATGATCTTTTCCATCTGCCTGGAACTCACAGATTTTCGCGTGGTTGTCTCTCCTTCAGGTCATTCAAATCTCAACTCAAATGTTCTCTCCTCAGAGAAACTTTTCTTAACCACTTTATCTAATTATCCCATTTCTCAGTAATTCAGTATCACATAACTCTTGTTATCTTTATAATGTATCATTATTTAGATAATAGTGTTTATGTGTTGGCCATTTTCTGCCTTCATTCCACCATCTTTTAAACTTCATGATCGAAGGAACCATGTTTCTAGAGTAAATGGCAGATAATAGATTTTGGTCATTCTGGCCAAAATTATTTTTTAACTTTTTTTAGAGACAGAGTCTTACTCTATCACTCAGGCTGGAGTGCATGGGTGCAATCACACCAGTCTCAAACTTTTAGCTCAAGTGATTCTCTCATCTCAGCCTCCCCAGTAGCTGGG
Source organism: Tarsius wallacei (assembly GCA_963574415.1). NCBI lineage: Eukaryota > Metazoa > Chordata > Mammalia > Primates > Tarsiidae > Tarsius > Tarsius wallacei. Next base: position 12,323 of record CAUYQG010017705.1, read on the forward strand.
TCTACAGGCAAGCGCCACTATGCTTGGCTAAGTTTTTAATTTTTTGTAAAGACGGCGTGTCACTGTGTTGCCCAGGTCGGTCTCGAACTCCCGGGCTCAAGTGATCCTCCTGCCTTGACCATTCACAGTGCTGGTATTACAGGTGTGAGCCACCATATCTGGCTTGTTTGGTCAAAATTCTATCAGTTTGACCAATATTTCATATTTTCCTAGATGTGCTTATTAAGGTTACTACTAGTAAAGTGAAGAATCTCAAAAAGTTTTCTGTATGAACAGAAGATAACTTTAGGTTAAGATGAGATAAACAAAAAATAGAAACATGTGTATAATGTATCTCCCTTTGTGTGCATTTCCACGAGGTCTCCCTATCTGGGAGTCATGTTTTCATTTCCTAAACTTTTAGAGACATGTAAAACACAGGAAGAGCCATCTCATTATGATATTGTGTGTCTGTATATATATATATATATATATATATATAATATATTATATATATATAATATAGGTTTTTCATTAATATAATACATTATATAGCACCAGTCCAGTATTAAGCACTTAGACTGCAAATAGACATAGAATTCCTAGTAGATTTCTGTGTGCAAATCATCATCCACTAACAAAATTCGAGACTGTATGCTCATTTGCAATTCAAGCTTAATTCTCTCCTCACCTCACTGGGAACCCCAATTATTATGGACTTCAGTCCTCTCTGATACTGCCCCCTCTGTTTGTCAGAAAGCCACTTCCTATGTCCTTCAGTCCTTCAATATACTTTTGGTGAACCCATTTCTGTATACCCATTGTGTAACACAAAGATATTTTGGTCATTCTTGAAATCTAGGATTTATGTCATTGCTATTGTTGGCCTTCATAAGATCAACCACTTCCTCTCTCCAACTCTTCTGTTCTTTATTTGTTTAGTTATTTATTGGTAAATTTTTATTGAGCACCTACAGCATGCAAAGCTCTAGTGATATAGCAGGGCTATACATGTTACATATGGTGGGAGGCAGTTCTTGAAATTATTATCTATAGAGATTGCTTAATTATATATTCCCCCTGTAAAGTCTGTTTTGGTGTTTTTTTGTTCTTTTGGCTGGTCTGTACCTTTTTGTAGGTGAGGGCACGTTTTGTTAGCAGTTTTGCCAGACTATAGATTTTACAAATCTGTGCCTAATAAGATTATGTTAAGATGATGTTGATAAATTCTCTGTTTCTGCCTGAATTGGGATCTCAAATTTGATCATGAAACTATGCATTGCAATTTATTTATTCACTCATCAAATATTATTGAGTATCTATCACGTGTCAAGCACTGGCCTGGAAACTGATATAACTTAGTCCTCAAGGTCACTATATCCTACCCTTATATATGGAACTGTATGTGGACAAAAAGGAGATTGTAAACAGTGGTGAAAATGAGACTATTTCTTTCTCAGCAGCACAATACCATAAATTACCTCATGCTATCCTGTTTCATTTTATTATTGGAAATGAAATCAAGATCATTTCATATTCAAAACTCAGCAGACTATGTGCTGCAAAACCCAGATGTTTATGATTTTATTACTTCAAATTCATTTCTGATGTAATTCACTGGTACAAATAGACATGTAGCCAGTGTTGGTGCATATATGCAGACAAGAAAATATAATATGCTAGCATTGCAAATGAAAGGATTATTTTCTAAATATTTCTACTCCAAAATTATGATTTTAATTTAGGTTAACTTTCATCTGCAATTGTTCTTGTGTGTTGTATACTTTATGCAGACTTGCAGTAGATAGCAATATAAATTATCTTTAGATACCTGGTTTGTCATATGTGTCATGTAGTAGAGTTTATTTTTTCTAATTTTTTAAAAAGACTATAAATATTTTTTGAGGTGCACCATGGGAACAGTGTTGTAGCTACATGCAAGCTCACTCAAAGGTTTATATAAAGTCTTATTTGTCCTGCCAAATCAAACTTGGACAACATTCAGAAGAGAGTATTAGAACATTGAAGGAAAATTCACACAAAGTTGTTAAAGTTTCTTTTCAAAAATTTACACATAGTTGTTACAGTACATTGAACATGGAGGAATCTCACTAATTATTTGTTGATGTGATTAAATGAGAAGCAATTCAACCTAACCAATGTTATGGCTTGTGTGCCCGTTATGTAGTATATATTTAGGCTACTGAGAAAAGTCACAAGAATCTTAATGATGGCTGATTTTTTTTCCCTACAATTGAAGAAACAAAGTTAGGAGGAATATATTTGCAATTTTTTATGATACGAAATCTAAATGTAGTAATAAATTTACATTAAATTTAACAAGTGGCTTGAAATCAACAACAATCAAATCTCAGCACAGTAGAAGAGATTGGATTATAGCTAAGAGTACATTTCTACTTGGGAATAGGGAAAACTCATCTCATTCCTTGGAATTATGCAAGAAATTGCAATGTGCTATCTCTAATTAATGGGAAAATATTAACAACCCTCACAAATATTCAATTCCAGCTTTAAGATGATCATTTCAACAGGATATGTATTAGGTATTCTTTTTTTTACTTTAGAAAAATTTTATACTTTGATTAGTGATCTCTCCAAATAAATGGTTTTCATGTGAAGATAAAAATCTTTGTTTGAATAATATTTTAGTGGTTTTTAATGTAGTATGCTGTAGACTTGATTCTCAAATATTTTTACTGATAAACACGAATCCTACTTCTTGCCTGAACTCTAGAATCCTATAAATGTAGTCATCTTCTTATTCATTGATTGATTTTCATCCATTTTCACTTCAAATATTTACTGAGTACCTGCTACGTTCAAGGCCCTGCTCCAGGCATTTATACGTGTACTCTTCCATGGTCCATCCTATACCACTGAAGGCTTTGTTAAAGTTGATTCCCAGTGGTTCCAAAGCATTGTGCTAATGTACATATCTAGGCATTTTCTTCGCATTTATCACAACTTTTTTGTACCTTACTGTTCTAATAATGGAACCAATCCTGTCTACCAAATAAAACCCTATTGATTTTCCCCTCCATTAATTGTGGTGGACAGAATCAAGAATGACTCTCAATTGTCCCTGCCACATGGTAGGCATGCCTTTTTGTAATAGTCTCCTTATGAATGTGGTTCAGACCTGTGGCTTGGTTCTGACCATAAGAATGCAGCAAGAAAGATGGGTAGTTTACTTCTGGGATTACAATATATAGAATTGTTGCATCGGTCTCGTTAGGAGATTCTTTCACTTTCTAGCTTTGATAGAATAATTGGCTATGTTGGTAAGTGCCACATGGCAAGAAATTAGGAGTGGCTTCCATTCAACAGCCATCAAGAAAGTGAGACCTTCAAACCAACTGGTTAGAGGAAATTGAATTCTACCAACAGTCACATAAACTTAGAGGTGGATCCTTTCCCAAATGAAGCTCATATAAGACCACAGCATTAGTTGATACCTTGATTTCAGCCTTGTGAGATTCTGAGGTAGAGGATCCATCTAAACCGTGCCCAGATTCTAAATCCATAAAAACAATGAGATTATAAATGTGTGCTCTTTAAGTCACCAAGTTTGTACTAATACGGTTATATAACAATGAGTAACTAATGCATGAACTCTTTCAATTTAGTGTTCTTCATTGGCTCAGCTTTCTCATTTATTTAAATATACATGTTCTAAACTTATGCACCTCACAGATCTTCTAGTTTTTGTTGTTGTTATTTGTTTGTTTGTTTGTTTGTTTTAGTGACAAAATAGGATTTATTGAGGGGACAGAAAAACTCCCATAGTGGGAGGGGACCTGAAGGGGTTGCCAGTCTGGGGCCGAAAATCTGGTGCTTATATAGCCCTAAGGCTGAGCTGACTGGCTAGCACTAGCTGTGAGCTATTGCTGTTCTGATTGGTTAGTATTAAGGACCAATTGGCAGGAGGTAGGGGCCTAATGGTGAGCTGATTGGTTGTTTTTTGATCCCAGCAGATCTTCTAGTTTTATCTCCCTAACTTCCATGGCTGCTATTTATGTAATGCCATCATCTCTTGCTTTCACCTAATAACTTCCCATTTGAATTGCCTGCAAACATCTCCCCTTTTGAGTCCAACTTCCACCCAGTTTTCAAAGCTCTTATTTCAGAGATCATATCACATCATTTCCCATATTTTAAGAAGCAATCTCTTTCCAACTAATCATATGAGACCAATATTTCCATAATGCCAAGCCAGATCAATACAGTGTAATACAGAAGATGAGACTACAAACCAACATATCTTATGAACTTATGTTCAAAAACCTTCAGCAAAATATTAGCAAATAAACTCCAGCAAAAATAATTATACATCATAACCATGACCAAGTGTATTTATTCCAGATATGCAAGTCTGGTCCTATATTAAAATTTTAATTAATGTATTCTATATTAATAAGCAAAAAATAAAATCATATAATAATATCAAATTATACTGAAAAATTAACATTTGAAAAATCCAACACATATTCATGACTCTCATCAAGGTAGAAATAGAGGGGAATTACCTCAACTTGAAAAAAAGCCATCTTTAAAAACCTTACACCCAACACCACTCATATTTAACAGTGAAAAACTAGATGGTTTTTCTTTAAAATTGGGGAAAAGGCAAAAATGAAAACTCTCACTACTTTTACTCAACAGAGTATTAAATGATTTTGCCACTGCAGTAAGACAAGTAAATAGAAGACATGTAGATTGGAAAAGAAGAAATGAAATGGTCTCTATTAGCAGATGACGTGATTGACAACATAGAAAATCCCAAAGAATCTACAAAACAAGACAAAAACAAAACAAAATATAACCTTCTAAAGGTAAAAAAAAAAAAACTAGTTTATTAGGGTGATAGGAATACAAAATCAACACATAGAAATCAATCATATTTCTATTACTAACAATAAAGATATAGAGACTAACATTTAAGACATGGTATTTTTTACAATGACACTTAGCAAAACATATATATCTGGATACTAAAAATTATGAATGTTAATGAAGAAAATCAAAGAAGATCTGAATAAATGAAGAGATACACTGTATTTATGGATTGAGAAACAACACAGTAAGGATATCACCTTTCTTAAAATTTACTTATAATCTTTATTCAATTCCTATCAAAATCAAAGCAAGTTTCATTGTAGATATATGTAAGCATATTCCAAAAATGTGGAATAGTACAACCCTCCAATAGCTAAAACAATCTTAATAATGAAGAGTAAACTGAGAAGAATCAGCCTATCATATATGGAAGCTGGTTAGACAGATATAGTAATCAAGATAATGTGGTATTGGCAGAGGAATTGACATATAAATCAATGGAACAAGACAGAAAACCTAGAAGAAGACCTATACAAATATACCCAATAAAGTTTGGACAAAGTTGTAAAGGCAATTTAGTTGAAGAAGCCTTAACAAATGGTGCCGGAGCAAGTAGACACCCATAAACAAACAAACAATTAACTGACCATTGTCTAGCACATTTAACTTACAGCCTTAAATGTACCATGTAAAACAACAAAACATTTAGGGAAAAAAAAACTTAAGAGAAGATCTTTGAGATTTAAGGCAAGGAAAAATGTTCATAGACTTGACATCAAAAGTGCAACCCATAAAAGAAAGAGTTAAATAAACTGAACCTCATCAAAATGTTTTTAAAAGCATATCTTGCTCTCCAAAAGCTCATTTGAAGAGGATCATAATACAAGGTATAAACTGGGAGAAAATATTTGCAAACTACACATTCAACAAGTATTTGTTTATAGAATATATAAAGAATTCTCAACATTCAACAAAGTTTTATAAAATTTGCCAAATACATTAATGGATATTTCACCAAAGAAGATACATAGGTAGATAGATAGATAGATAGATAGATAAATGGCAAAGAAGCACACGAAAAGATTTCCAACATCATCAACTGTCAGGGAATTGCAAATGAAAACTATGAGTTACCATGACACGCTTTTCAGAATGACTATAATGATAGTGAAAATACCGATTGCCAGGGAGGATGTGGAGAAATTGAGTCACTCATACATTTCTGCTGAAAATAAAGAATTGTACACCCACTCTGGAAAACTGGCAGTTTTTTAAAAACTAAGAACAGAAGTGCAATACCCAGAAATTGCACTCTTGGGCATTTATTTCAAATAAATGAAAACTTATGTTCACACAAATTTATGTACATGTAGCAATAAAACTGGCATCATCTCAGATGCCTTTCAACAGATTACTAGTTAAGCAAGCTGTGCTCTATTCATGCCATAAAATACTACTTAGCAATAAAAGGAATAAACTATCAATATACACTACAACTTGGATGAATGTCCAAGGCAATTATGCTAAGTAAATAATACCAATATCAAAAAGTTACACACCTGATGATAGAAGCCAGATTAGTGAATGCAATTAGGGGTTAAGGATTAGGATTTAGCAATTAGGTCTAGAAATGGGACTTGGTTGGATAGTTGGTGTGGTCATAAAGGGGCAACATGAGGGAACCTTGTGGTATTGAAACTATTCAGTATTTTGATGGTAGTGGTGGATACATGAACCTACACAGGTCATAAAGAAAATGTAGAGAATTCAATGCACACACACAAACACACAAGGAGGGAGAGAGGGAGAGAGGGAGAGGGTGGGGGAAGGGGAGAAGGGGAAAAGGGGAGAGAGAGAAAGAAAGGTAGAAGTAAAAGGGACAATCTGAATGAGATCAGTGGATCAGTGTCAATTTCCTGGTTGATTTATCGTACTATAGTTTTGCAAATTGTAACTACTGAGGGAAACTTAGCAACTTATATAGGGATCTCTCTGTATTACTTTTTACAACTACGTGGAACTACAAGTATCTCAATTGAACTTTCACTTTTTCCAAAGTACTTTAGCGGCCTCTATGTTCACACAGATAAAAGATAAAGAAAAATAAATGACACATTCTCAGGTTTTGTATTGGAAACACCTTCCCAGGAACAAGTTTGAAAATGGAGGATAAGTTAAATGAAGTCAGAGAATAATGGAAGCAGTGTTCTTGCTCCAGACATATGTACAAAACTTATACAAAATTAGCATTACAGAAAAGGTAGAAATGTCAACCATTAGAAGAGGGGAAGATATAGTATACCTAACTATATTGGTAGTTGAGTTCAGTAATCTACAAAAGGTTATTTGTGTTTTTTGTTTTTGTTTTTTGAGTCGGAGTCTCACTCTGTCGCTCAGACTGGAGTGCAGTGGCCGCTCCCGGCCACCGCAGCCTCGACCTGCTGGGCTCCGGCGATCCTTCGCCTCAGCCTTCCAAGTAGCTGGAACTACAGGTGCACGCTACCACGCCCGGCTAATTTTTTTATTTATTGTAGAGATGAGGTCTAGCTTGCCCAGGCGGGTCTCGAACCCGCGGGCTCAGGCAATCCACTCACCTCAGCCTCCCAAGGCGTGGGATTACAGGCTGAGCCACCAAGCCCTGCTGTGTTTTTATTTTTAACTTGATTTTTAGAAAATAATATTTTGTTTGCATTACATTTAACCAGAATAAAATTTACATTTAATCTATACATTTTTTTAAAAAATGAAAATGAAAAATTCCTTATAAACTAAGAAGGACATGTTCATGAACAGCAGTAAAATGAAACAAAAGAGAAGTGAACTAGAGTTTTGTCAGACATTTCATTGTTACAGTGTTTGGATTTGCAACCTTTGATCTCAACTTCCTTATTCACAGCTAGAAAGTTTTTTTGAACTATCATGGACAGAAGCATGGCTTGTTTGATCAGGTTTTGTTCTAGAGTCATATGACAGTTTCGTATTCTTTGGACTAAATCTACGAGAGGAAATACACACTCTGGGTTTACTGTACATGGCAGTGAAATCATCAGATCCATTTAGTGTGATCAGCCTTTAATGCTGTCTGATCAAAGTCAAAGCAACGTTTGAAGATAATTATTTTTGGAGTGTAGAAAGAGGCCTATATTAGTGTATGGGCACTCTCAACAAACTTGTGTAATTATTTGACCACTTCTCTTTTTAACTCTCACACTATAAGGCTTTGTAGTAAAGGAAACTAATATTTTCCCCTTGCAAATAATGACAAAGTTTGAGCCGTCTAGTTTACCTATTAAATGCTTTAATAGATATCCATACATATAGAGTTAAATTAGTGACAATTTGGATGGCCTGAACAAAGCCATGGTTAAAATTTCTTTGCTTCAACATTCCAAGAGCCCTACTAGTGCATGATAGGTTTCTCTGCTTTCCGAAATCAAGCACTACTAGAAGCTAACAAATCTTTGCTTCCTATGACCCACAATCAAATTTTATTCATAATGGAATATAATAATGATGATGATAACTATAATTTATTAACTACTACTTGTCAAGCTGTAGAATCAATCAACCAATATTTATGTGAATAATTCATTTCAATTGAAGATGATAATGAAAGTTTTATTTAAGGTTTTATGTGAGTGCACAATAGAGGGAACAAACCTAGCTGAAAAGTCGAAAGAGGCTTTCCTTAAGAGTGGCGTTTAACTGAGAACTAAAGGATGAGTAGCTAAGCAAACACAGGCTGGGGTAAGGATGCATAAAACATTCCAGGCAGAGCAACAATCATCTGCGAAGATGAAGTCAGAAAGAAGCATGGAAACTTTAAAGGAATTAAGGCGCCTAGAGACAAGGGGAAAAGAAGCAAGAGGAGTCTGAAGATGCAAGGAGGGTCGGAGTGATGCAGAGAATCATAGGTCAATGCAATGAAATAAATTGCATGTGTGTTGTGAAACCGGACTGTAATGAGAGGATGAGTACAGATAAACAAAGACCAAGTAGGAAGTTATTGAAAATATGCAAGTGAGAAATAGCAGTGGTAGCACTGGAGTTGATGAGAAGTGGTCAGATTATAGCTATTTTGGAGGTAGGCTTGACAGGATATTGCAATAAATAATATGTGGAGACATTGGGGACGGTACTTATCAATGATTACCTTGAAGTTTCTGCCTGATGTAGCGGGATAGTCACATTTGCAGAAACTGTTTTGTTTGGTGGAAAGACTGGTTCAATTTTAGACAAGTTTAGGTTGATGCTTTTGTGAGATTTCCATATGGAAATGTGTAATAAGCATCTAAAATATGGATATTGGACTAAGAGGATAAATGTAATGCAGAAATGTTTATTTGAAGAATAATTATTTTTTTCAAGAATGATATTTCTAGGTGAGATTATCCTTTAAAAGATGATCCTGTAAAAAAAAAAAGCATAGCCAAAAGGAAAAACAAATCTAGAAATGTAGAAAGAAAATTTAAAAACTGCAGTGGGTCATAGACACCAAGCATTTCAAAAGTAAAACTGTCTAATTTTACAAAAAATTTCAATTAAGATGAGGACTGAAATGTGTTCATTAAATTTACATATAGTATATTTTTTCTTTCAACACACCCATACTACTACTACTACTAATTCTGCTAATAACAAACCTTATATACAGAGAGTACTTTTCATATTTTCTATTATTTATTCCGCATAACAAATCTAACATTAACCTTTTTACAGAAAAATAGATTGGAGCACAAAAAAGTTAGTTAATTTACCAAGGTTATGTTGCTAAGTAAATGGTGAAAGTGGGAGAGGAATCAATATGTATGTCTTAAATCAGTATGCATAAACTTGAATTTTACACTCTAACACATCTTCCCAAGGAAGGATAACAGATCATGTGAGGACAACGGTAAACATGGGTGGAGCTGAAAGAGGGATGGACCAAAGATTGGAAAAAGAAAATGTTGTTGTACAAAAGGACGGAAAGAAGAAGGGGGGATTAATGTATAAGAGTACACAATTCAGATTTTGTTTAATTATCCAGGCTGCAGATGAGAATGGCTTCTTGAAACGTGAATCTTAAGGTAAACATTCCAGTACTGAGTTCCTGTTATATTTCCTAAAGATGAGGCAACATGTAGTAGGACTATTTTGATAGGAACCAATGTGGTGCTTAATTTGGTATCTCAGATTTCTCTCATGTCCTTTCAGCTTCCAATCTTGTTCAAGTAACACTGCTGTAGAAATGAAGGATGTCAATTCAGTTCATCCTGATAGTGTCTTGCCTCAAGCATACAGTGAGTCTTTTGTTTTCTGCCCTAGGCCTTCTCTGAGGCCATAGATTGACACAGTGGGTAGAGCCCACTAGTCACACAAGAATTTGTACTGAGAAATTTAGAATTGTTACCCATTCCCAAGGCAAACATCAAATAATAGGTGATGGAAACCCATATCTAAGTGTTTCTCCCTGTCAATTCCAGGGCAGAAAAATGTGAGGAGAATCTGTATTTTTCTCTGGATTCCCTTATGATCTAATGTCTGTTGTTTTCCCTTGATTTTTGACAAGTTATTTTGTTCTCAAATGCATGGCTAAGTTTTATTGTAAGTAAGACATTCTATATATAAGCATATAGGACAGAAAAGTCTAATAAATGTAACCATGAGAAGGCAATCAGCAATAATTAAATTTTTGGAAACTTTACAAGACAAATGACTCAATTTTTAAAATAAATACATTGTCATAAAAAGGAAAGATGGGAAAAAATCTATATATTAAAGACCAACCACAATTTGAGAATCTTAATTGGATCCTAATTCAAATAAATACTGTAAGGTATGTGTCATTTGTGAGAAAATGTTAAATTTTGATTTAATATTCTTGAATATTAAAGAATTGTTATTTTCAAGTATGATAATCATATTGCAGTTATGTTTATAAAAATAGTTTTAACTAAATGTAATGTGAGAACCTGTAACAGAAAAATGAAAATCTATTGGAATCCAAAGTCTGTAGTTCAGTTTACAGTACTATATTAATGTTGATTGCTTAGTTTTAACAAGTGTACCATGGTTATATCAAACGTTACCGATACAGGAAACTGAGTTAAGAGTATATGGGACATCTATACACTATTTTTCAACTTTTTTTTGTAAACATAAAACTATTGAAAAAATTTTTTAGAAAATTACTAAAAAGGGGGGCTTATCTCTATAAAGGCATATGCTGAAACATTTATAGATAACATTGTATGATATATAGAATTTTCTTCAAAATAATATATGTGGCACAGAAATAGGTGTGATTATAAAATAAACCAACTTGGCTATTAGTTGTTAATTGTTGAAGCTGGGTTATAGTTGCGTGTGGGATCATTCTTTCAACTTTTATGTAAGTTTAAAATGCTTTACAACAAAAGAAAATTTAAAGATATATACATGTTAATCTGGATAGAAATTCCCACATTGTCCTCTAAAAGAGTTGTATCAATTTATAGTCCCTGACACTTTCCTTTAAAAAATAGCACCTACTGGGTGTGGATCTGGTAATGGCTGACGAATTCACATCAACTTTCCTTATGAGAACAATTACAGGAGGATTGAAACAGAGGACATTTTAAAGATTATAAGACGCAGTCTTGAAAACCCCTCTGCAAATAATTCGAAAAACTAGATGATGAGGATATGTTTCTAGGAAAATTAAAGTTTTCAGAGCTGGTCTCATTAGGAACAGAAAACCTAAACAAACCAATTACTGCAGAGAAAATGGAGAAAGTATCAAAAGAGTTTCTCTAGAAAAAAAAAAAAAAAAAGACCTAAATGTTTTCATACAGAACTTTTGTAAAACATTTAATGATCAGGTTACTCCAACATTATTAAAATCCCAGAATATTTTTTAAAAGAAAAACTTTCAAATCTGTTTTTTTTGATATGTTTTAACATCACTCAGGCAAATATTGCAATAGATAATCCACTAGTACTGTATATTTAAAAATACACCATTAACTTAGCTGAACGTGGCTGTTCCAGTTATTTAGGTGACAGAGGCAGGAGGATTGCTTGTCCCCAGAAGTTAAAGGATGTGGTGAGTTATGATCATGCCACTGCATTCAAGGTTGGGTAACAGCCTGTCTCTAAAAATAAATAAATAAATAAATAAATAAATAAATAAATAATTTAAAAACAATAAAATCATTACCAAGTGGGGTTTTATTGAAAGTATGCAAATAAAATTCAATATTTAAAAATGCATTAAAATAAAAGCATTTTAATAAAGCTAATGAAAAAATTATATAATCGCCATAGATATACAATTTTGAACATGCTCATTTATTCGGAAAACTGTCAATAAAAGAGTAATTCATGGAAGGTATTGCTACATCATAAAGATGTAATATATATGTGTGTGTGTGTGTATATATGTATATATATATAGAGAGAGAGGGCAGACACGTATGACATCTCACTTATCATTTGGGAAACATTAGAAACTTTTTCACAAAACTCACGAACAAGAGGTCCATTTTTTCCACTACTATTTAACATTGTTTTTGAGATACTTGCTAACTCTATAACATGTTTTTAAATTTCCAGATGGATTATATTATTTTCTGATGTTGTTATAAATGTCTAACTTTATTGCACTATGGTGAATGAATCATGCAAATATAATTTATATTATTTTGAATATATTGAAGTTTTCTTTAGAATTCAATTTTCGACAATGTCTACATGGTTGAAAATAAAAGTGTATTACTAGCTAATGGGATTCTCAGTGTTATATATATATATAAAAGTTCTACTTTATTGATAATAGAGGTTAGGTTTTTTACATAACCTGCTAAGTGTTTTATCCACTTGATATACTATTGATAAGAGAGTCTTAAAGTTCCCTAATATAGGTGTGTTAGTCTTTTTCATTTTAATCTTTTAGATTTTTTGTATTATGGTTGCTGCTATGTTACTGGGTGCATAAATATTAATAGCTGCTATATCTTCACTATGCATTATAGCCTTTGCATTAGAAAGTACTTTCTTTGTCTCATCTTGTGTGTGTTGGTCTGAACTCATTAATACATCAGAATGCAATCCTAGTTTTCTTATTTAGTTTGCCCAATAATGTTTATTTTTACTGTCCTTTTGGGGGGAACTTTTCTGAATGTTTTTCTTTTGAGTGTGACACTTATGTATTGCACAGTGTTGGATTTACTATGTTTACTTATCCGAAAATCTTTTTCACTTAATAAATAAAGTAAGCTTATTGAGATGTATGTATAACATAGGTATATGTATATCATATTGCTTAGTTATATTTCTATGTATAAAAGCACTCTACGTAATTAATCTTTAACAGAGTGGCCTAGTTTCTTTTCCATCTACTTTTAGTATTTTTAAAGGAAGGTTTGCATTTTAATTTTAATGGTTGCCTTTATGTAAAACTTTAGTTCTCTCTTTCTGTCTTAGTAACTGCCCATTGTTTCCCTACTCTGTGCAATGTTGCAAAAAGCTAGTAACTCCTTCTTCCTTCTCTCCTCCCAAAATCCTCGCTTCTCATTTGAACATCATTTTATTTCTTATCAGCCAATTTATTTTATCCTTTATATGGTTTTCCAATTTCCTCTTCTGTTCTATAGGTGGACTATATCTGCATTGTCAGAGCACGTGGCCATTATGTTGTCTATTTTTTTATCTGAAAATCATCATTTTATTTTAGTTATGTAAGTACATATATATTTCATGTTCACTTTGTCACTGCCTCTCTGGTCATTTTGATTGTTTGATGCTCTTTATTTTGGCAAATTCCCCAGAAACAATTCAAGAGAATAACATTTCCTGAATATTTCCATGTTCCAAATATTTTATCTTTGGCCTTTAGTTTTCAGTGTAAGTTTGACTTGAAAAGTCTGAGGAAAATCCAATTTTATTTTCCTCTTAAGAGACTTGATATTTTAGTTTAAATGCCCGGGAAATTATCTCTATTTTTCCCCTTTAGATTTAAACAGTTTTAGTGGGTATATTGCTACGTTGGTTGCTCTGGGTCACTTTTCCTAGATATGTGATGTGCTCTTCCTAATATAATATTAAGGTATTTTTATATTATTTTATTTTATTTTATTTTATTTTATTTTAGTAGGAGTCTCACTCTGTCGCCCAGGCTGGAGTACAGTGGCATGCTCATGGCCACCACAGCCTCGACCTGCTGTGCTCAGGCAATCCTTCTGCCTCAGCCTTCCAAGTAGATGGAACTACAGGCACATGCCACCACGCCCGGCTACTTTTTTGATTTACTGTAGAGATGAGGTCTCTCCAATTTGCCCAGGCTGGTCTCAAACCTGTGGGCTCAGGCAATCCTATCACCTCGGCCTCCCAAAGTGCTCAGATTATAGGCGTGAGCCACTGTACCTGGCCTATATTAAGACATTTTTATTTCACAACAGTTTTGTTGGATTTGTTTTGCAATTTATTCTTCTTAATTGCTTTAGTTTCTCCTATGGAATCCTACTATATTTTCAATAACAAGCCTTTATGCCAAAAGACAATGAAAGAACTAATTTTCTAAAACTTAGGAAAAGAAATATGAGTCAAGAATTTTATATCAAGTCAAGAGAAAACAGAAGGAAGTAAGGATCTTCTTGATCTTCTTGGCTAAGAATGGTTCCTAATACCTAAGAATAGGCAAATCCTAAAATTGCTTGGAAAATATGCAGGGTCTATTTGAAAACAGTAGCAGAAACTGGAAGGGATTTTTGCACAATCCACTTTGTGAGTAAGTGCCAGGAGCTTGTTGAAAGGTATGAAAATAATAGTGCAGTCAGAGTCTTATTAACTTTCAAAACTAACCAGCTGAACTTTCTCCTGAATCTTTTAAGTCTTTTTCTTCATTTCTTTTTAAAGTTTATCCTTTTCTTATTTTATTTCTCTTATGAAGCATATGTCATATTTATTTGTTCTTGCAATCTCTTTAGCAAAATCTTTATTTCTAAAATAACTGTATTTATAAATATTTTCTGAGTATAATCACATCATCTAGAATTTATCTTATTTCACTGCACATTATACTTTTATATCTTCTGTTTTTAAATTCCTTTTAACTTGCTTTGAAATATTAGGCAATATATTTTATTTTTTGTGGGTGTGTCTTTCTATGAAGATTTCCATTGCTTGTGATGATATTATTCTGAACTGTATTCCATTTTTTAATAATATAGTTGCATGGTATTATTGCATAATAATTTGCTGTTTGTTTTTATGTGAAAATAAATTTCTTTAACTTTTAGGAAGGTGGGGTGAGCTATAGTATATTTTCTTTGCTATATAATTCCTTTTCTTTGACTTTTACAGAGTATTTTTTAAAAATTGACCATGTAACTTCCTGGTTCTCTTCTTCCATGGCTGTAGTATCCATCTCCTTCCTTTGCCCCCGGTGTCCCCGTTTTCCTGAATTGAGATTCTATGTTGTCCCAGATACTGCTCTTCAATATACAGCCTTAAGCTGATTGATATATTACGGCTGCATTTTTAAGTTAAATTCAACAAGATTTGTTAATCATTAAAAAGAAATAATTTAAATTACAAAAGTAGGAATAATCAGACAAGATTATGTGATCAAAATGGAAAAATAGATTACAATTTTAAAAAATACTACCATTTGGGAACTTTTTTAAAGACTTGCTACTCATTAGGTGTGGGGTGTGAGAGAAAATGAGGATCAATGATAACCCCAAGGTGTTTGTCTTGAGCAGCTGAAAAACAGCGTTTCCTTTCATGGGTTTTGAAGAAGATGGATTGAAGAACAGATTGGAGTGGGGGATTGGAGGAAATTGAGAGTGCAAATTTAGGCATGTTAATTTGAGCAACATATTAGACATAAAAGTGAAGAAATCAAGTATATTTGAGTATGGAATTCAGGGAAGCTATCAAGGCTGAAGATACACATATATTTTGGTATTGTAATAAACATATGGCTTCAAAACCATGACACTAGATAGGATCACAAAGAGGGTGTGAGAAATGTACACTAAGTAAAGAGATAAGATATCCAAGGACTAGCCTTGGGTCACTCCAAACAGAGAAGACTAAGGAGGAGTGCCAGTGAAGCAAGTGAAAACTGAGAGTGTGATGCCATAGACACTATGAGAAGAAAATATTTCCAGGAGGAGGATGTCATCACCTGTGACAAATGTTGTTGATATCTACATCAAATAAAATGTACCTGCAAGTTCAATTAGGCCCACTTTCTGGCAGCTTGTGATCTCTTGTTAGTCTACCCCAACAATGTACACATGGGAAAATGAAGCCCAGAGTGTGCAAGGAATTTCTTCAAAGTCTCAGAGCTAGATAGAGGAAGGCTTAGTGTTAGTACATGCCACCTTACCTTCAATCTTGCCCTGTTGCTATCCTTCACTAATCTTCAGCATTTAATCAAACATTCTTTCCTCCTAAGAAATCTTATATTAATGAGTTGGTATCTCCAAAACTGTAAAGTATTTAGTGAATATTAAATATTATGCTTAGGTTTAACACAGTTTGTTTACATCTAGGGAGGACTCTCATGAAAAGCCCTCCCGAAGAACTCATGTAGAGGGAGACTAAGTTATCTGGAATCTCACATCACCAGATAGCCAAAAGCCCAAGGTGCAATGAATTACAATAAGCAATCCTAAAAATAAAGGGAATAGCATTAATTAATCACATTCCTTTTTTTTGAGTAAGGAATGTCATCCAATGGTACTGTGAAGATGGTGAAAGTATGTGTCTTAATTTCAGCTATAACATAGTTATCAACCTATGGGTGCCAAAGGTGCAGTGCTCCAACATGGATTCTGGAATTCCAAGATGGAAAATAGCAATGTTAGTGAAAACATTTGCATCTAAGGGAACTTTTTCTTAACACAGCGGGAATTAGTCAATAATGTTTCACTAAGTAAAGACTTGAAAATCTCCTTGGACCCATTTGTAATACTTTGCTTTTCTCTTAATGTAATGAGCCTTTCTACTGCATGTGAATTGGTTTTTATGGTCATATATTTCTTTACCTTTGCTGTCTTATGCAATTCACATACCTTTTTGAACTTCAGGATCCTATTATTTTTCATTTTGGAAAATGCAAATTGTATGGAGACTATTACAGCAAAGACTTACATAATATTAATATTTGGTCATACTTGTGTCATATTTTTTAAATGCAACTTTTAAAATTAATTTTTTTAAAATAAAATTTATCCCTAGAATTTCTTTCTCAATTAAATTTTCCAACCATAGTTTCTCTCCAGATGAAACCACTAAATTTAGTGTTTATCCTATCAATTCATATATATTTATATATAAATATATTCATTAATACTATATATTACCATTACTCTTTTTTAATTACAAAAACGATATCCATACTATGTGCATGTTCATACAAATTATTTATTTCCCTCAAAATTAGATCTTGGAAATCTATCATGTTGACATATAGAAATCTAATTCATTATTTTTAACTGCTATGTAATTCAAACTAAAAATTAAGAGAGAAAAAAAGAAAAAAGAAAAGAAAAGAAAGGAAATCTAATTCATTATTTTTAACTGCTACATAACATCACACCTCATGAATATACCAAAATTTCTTGGTCCATTTTCTATTGATAGATATTGAAATTATTTCCAATCTTTATATATTACAAATTGTACTACAATGAACTTATAATACATACATTTTTTGAACTTAAATAAAAGTGCTTCCCAAGAAATCACATCTAGAAGTAGAATTGAGAGGGTTTATGCATGCAAATGTTTAGATTTTCTAGCAATTTCCAAATGTCCTTTTGCAAGACAACTGTCCTAATTTACATACTTACCAGAAGTGTATATTTCTAATACGAAGATTTTATAGTTTTTTTGTCAGCCTGAAGCTTTTGTCAACCTGAAGTTTTTGAAAACCTATCATATAAAATGATATTTCATTAATGTTTCTGAATTTACATTCCCCTGGTTACTTTGTTAGTTGTAGCATTTTATTTTTCCATATATTTATTCATTTTTCAATTTTCTTTATTTTGAATTACCTGGTTGTGTTTATTGCCTATGTTTCTTCTGGATTGTTCATACTCTTCTTATTCACTTGTAGGATGTCCTCATACATTTAGATTTCTAATCTTTTCTCTATTGTATATATTGGAAATATCTATTAATCTGTCATATTCTTTTAACTTTGTCATGGCATCTTTTTTGTCACATGACTGTTTTAAATTTTCACGTAGTCAATATTTTGTTTTTAAAGACATTTTTTTAAAAGAAACTCTCAGCCTTGGCACCAAAGCAAGGCCTTTTCTTTACCAAAAAAAAAAAAAAAGAAAACATGAGCAGAGGCATGGTGGCACACACCTGTAGCCCCAGCTACTCAGGAGGTGGAAGCAGTGGGATCGCCTGGCCCAAGGATGTCAAGGCCGTGGTGAGCCATGGTCTTGCCACTGCACTCCAGCCAGGGCAACAGAGTGAGACCTTGACTCAAAAAAAGAAAAACAAAACAAAACAAAAACTCTCTTTACTCACAATATTATGACAATTTTTTGTATATATATTTAAACATATTTGCTTTTTGCTTCTTATTTAGCTTTTAATTCATTTAGAATTGTTTCATATGGTGAGTGTGAAGTAGGGCTATATTTTAGTGTTTTGTTTTTCACTTATCTAATAACAAATTGCCTAAGTTCCATATGTTAAGCAGTCCATCCTTTCCCTACTAATCTCTAATAGTACCTCTGATATATACCAAGTTTCTTTATGAGTTATTGGTGCATCCATTTTTTAAACTGTAAAATTGTAACATTAATATATTTATCTGCTTTAATATAGGTAATTCCTGAATGATCTGTCTGTATGGGCCAAGAGTGAGAAACTGAAGCGCTATATTACAATCCTCTAGATTTGTTTTTTGATAGTCATCTTCTAGTTTCAAAACATCTGTCAAGTTAATAGAAAATTGGATTGTAAGATGATGAGGTAGATGGCAATAAGAAACGCTCATTATACTGTGGGGAGGCCAGATCCACTCATAAAAGAGATGAACTATCACTAGATTATAAACCAAACAAAGGTCACTGACCAGCAGTGTAACTTTGAGCAAGGTACTTATATTTCAGAGTCTAGTTTTGTCATCTATTAAATTATCATAATAATACCTCTAAGGCAGGATGATTATGAGAAATAAATGAGACGTGTGCAAAATGCTGAGCATAGCACCCGACATATAACGCGAATTTGTCAAATGTATGTTTTCCCCCAAAGGATGAACATCTGAAGAAGCATTTAGCAATGAATTCTGTTCATTGAATTCCACAGCAATCTCTCCATTATTTTGGCAATGTCCCCTCTTCAAAACTTGCTGAGCAAGTTCTGACATGTAAAAAATTTGGGTTATCATCAAATGCTGTCCAGGGAAGTATTCTTGGAACAGAAATGTGCGTCAAGGAAGCTTTTCAAAGTCAGTATCTACTCGTTTCCTCAGGAGGTACAGCAGGATGCAAGTCTGGCAAGGGTTCTCACATGTTAGCATGTGTCAGAATCCCTTGAAGGACTTGTCAAACACTGGCTGCTGGACTCTGCCCTAGAGTTTTTAGTTATGTAGGTTTAGGTGAAGATCTAGAAATTTGCATATCAATTACAAATTCCCAGGGGATGCTTGTGCTGCTAGTTCAGGAGATCACACTCAGAATCATTGCTCTACACTGTCACTAGATGTTTTCTATTGCCATTAAACACTTCCTGCTATTGTTCTCTTTGAAATTTGCTGCACTGGAGAAATTTAGTTACAATTTGCCATGCAATGACCATTCATACAAATCTAGAGAGGATTTTAGAAGAACATATTGTACAATAATTGTTGTTTCAAGTCTGTTTGTGACACCATTTGTAAAAAGTAGCTATTAAAAACTGTGGAGCAAATAAATTATTGAGTTTCCAACTGGGTAGAAAATGTAAATTCTTGTAACACTACATTTGTCCAATTCATTTGGTCAGAGAAACCACAATGACACATTCAATGTGCCATACATTTTACTCACAGCAGTCTCGTTAATACTAAATCTCCAATTGAATATTACAAGCAAAACAACTGGATTAGAAGAAATGCCTGCTGGGACTAGTTTCAGATAGTGGAAAACACAAGAAAATCTGCTTCTGGTAAAGCATAAAATGCTGAGATCTAATCAGTCTAAAAGACAGCTTAGGCATAGTTGAAATAACATTGCACATAGAATCAAAGAACTGTTTCTCATTCCTTAATATTTCACTAAGTAGCCATATAAACTTGGACAAGCATCTTAACCACTCTTGTTTTTCAGTTTTTCAATCAGTAAAATGGGGATGATAATTCCTATCTGATAAGACCTTTATAAAGGTCATGCAATATATTCAAATTCACTTTACAAACTATGAAGTGCTATCACTGTTAAAGTATCATGTGTCAAACAACGTTTTGAGGCACATCGAAGGGAACTAATACCTGAAGCTTTCTCTTCCACAATAAGTGAGAGAAAAAACAAAGCTGACAATCCCAAGTTTTCCAAGATTCGAAGTGGCAGATTCAGCAAATAAAAATATAGGATGCACAGTCAAATATGAATAGATGAACAGCAAATAATTTTTAGTATAAGAATCTCTCATGCAATAGTTATAACATACATATAATAAAAATTTTGTTCATTGTTTGTTTGCCTCAAATAAAAATTTAGCTGTTTATCCTGTATTTTATCTGGTAACCCTTCCCAAGAAACTTACACTCCTAGAAATGATCCAGTGTTTCCACTCTCCTCAAATATTCAAGGTTTTCTGAAACTCCTGGGCCCCAACTCCTTCCAGTGAATTATTTCTTCTCCTACTTCATTGTAAAAATGTTTTGTACCCTAAATCAATTCCCACAGGACTTCAGCCACCTTGATGAGCATGTCTAATATTTGAAGTTCTCCATTTGACCCTACAGCTAGCATCAGTCTTTCACTTTCAGTTATCTGACATAAGGTGACATACTAAAGGAATTTAATCTTCACAGCCACGTTTTGTGGCCTTCCAGCAGGTGTTATACTATGTCAATTGGAGCAATAGAAAATATAAGACATTGAAAATTAAGTGACACAGGCAATATGTGACAGAGCAGGAACTAAATGCCTCTTCTTGAATCCTTATCCCGGACTTATTCCATTCTACTCACATTCCCACCCCAATCTCTGATACCCTGATCACAGTAACGACTAAAAGGAAGAATTTTTTTTAAATGAAAATTATTACCTGGTCACATAAGTAGAACTGAATTAAAATTCCAATAGGCATTACTATATATAAATGAGAACCAACAGAATGAAGGAATCAATGATAATTGGCATAATGGCTAAAGGTAAACAAATTCATGTATTCCAACTGCTGCATATTGAAGACTGAGAAGCCCCACTTGGGGGTTTCCAAGCTTTTCCATGGCTCATTACGCATACCTGACTTGTTCATATGGTAAGTTCATCAATGTGTGCAGAAGAGAAAACAACTAACAGCAGAGTTTTCAGTACTCAGCATACTAGCAGGTTTTTACAACTTTGTCATTTGTTCATTTTGGAATTTTTAGTTACTGGTATATAAAAAAGCATATAAACCAAAATAGAACTCAAAAAACATATGAATTTCAAGCTATGATGAAGTGTTCCACAGGAAAGTGTCAAGTATATGTTTGATGTTTTGTAATTGTCTTTATTATTATTTTAATTTTAGTTTGCATGATTAAGAATAAACAATAGTTGTACATATTTAAGGGGTATATGTGATAGTCATGTGATGGTCACATGGCAGATACCTCTTCATTTCTTAAACAAATCAATATTGCTACTACTTCCCAGAGCTCTAATTTTTTCTTCAATTTCTCCTAAGTTCTAATAAGGCAAGTACTCAAAGACTAGCTTATATCTGGATGTTTGTAAAATGTGCAAAATGCATGAAATCCTGTAAAGCAATGGTTCTTCTACCTGGCTACATATATTAGAATAAGTTGGGGAAGCATTAGTAACATTGAAGACTGAATCTCAAACTCCTCCACTTTAAAAAAATGTAACCTGGTGTGTGGTTTGGTCACTCATAAATTTACTTAAAAGTTCTCTGTGCCATTAAAATGAACAAACAAGTTAGAGAATCACTAATACAGAAAAGCTTGACTATAAATTAAAACACTTGAGAAAACATTTAAAACTCCCCAATGCCCAGGATAACCTCATACCAATTAAACAAGAATATTCGAGAGTTGGACCCAGGCTTATAATTTAAAGTTCTCCAGGTGATTCTGATGTGAAGCCAAGGCTGGAAATTGCTGATTTAGTTTTAGCGTGTTTTCATGCCCTTTTCTTGGCATTTAAATCATCAGAGGAGAACAAGGGGCAATTACTTATTAAACTATTAAAATTACATTTGGCTGAACACAGTGAATTCTGACTCCAACCAAGTGTTCAGAAAGTATTTATTTAGGCCGGGCACAGTGACTCACTTCTAGAATCCCAACACTTTGGGAGGCCTAGGTGAGAGGATTGCTTCAGCTCAGGAGTTCCAGAACATACTAGGCAACATAATGAAACTTCATTTCTACAAAAAAATCATAAACTAGCTGGGTGTGGTGGCACAGACCTGTAGTCCTATATACTCAGGAAGCTGAAGAAGGAGGATCATGTGAGCCCAAGAGGTCGAGACTGCAGTGAGCTGTGATCGTGCCAAAGCACTCTAGCCTGGGTGACAGAGACTCCAACTCAGAAAAAAAAAGAAAGTATTTATTTAATGTGTGATTACATTCGAATATCTTATCATATTTAGGGCACAGCGAGTTTAATACATAGTGAAATATACTACCTTGATATCATGATGGATGTAATATCATACGTATAATTATATATGTGTCATGTATATAATACATATATAGTAGATACTAATAAAATTAGTTAAACCTTAGCAAAAGAAACAAAGCAAGAGGTATCATAATTCCAAACTTCAAACTTTACTAAAAGTCTACAGTACTCAAAACAAACTGGTATTGGTACAAGAACAGGCATATAGACCAATGGAACAGGATAGGGATTCCAGAAGCAAATCCTCAATTTCTCAATCAACTCATCTTCAACAAAGCCTCCACCACCAATGACTGGGAGAGGAGAATCTATTCAGTAAATGGTGCTGGGAAAACTGGCTGACCAGATGCAGAAGATTAAAACAAGACCTCTACCTATCCCCGTACACAAAAATCAATCATAAATGTATCACAGACCTAAACATAAAACCTCAAACTATAAGAACTTTAGAAAATGCAGGAGACACCCTTATGGAAATTGGAATTGGCAACCAATTCCTGATGATCAAAACCCCAAGTGCCCATGCCATAAGAGATAAGTTAGACAAATGCGACCTCATCAAACTGACAAGTTCTGCAAAGCCAAAGAAACCATCAAGAGAGCAGGAAGACAAGATAGCCCACAGACTGGAAAAAAATATTTGCCAACTGTATGTCTGACAAAAGCCTAACATCTAGGATCTACAAGGAACTCAAACATGCCAAAAAGAAAAAAACAAACAGCACCATTACAAAGTGAGCAAAAGATATGAATAGACACTTCTCAAAAGAAGACATATGAACAAGCAACAGATACATGAAAAAATGCTCAGTCTCACTAGTCATCAAAGAAATGCAAATTAAAACTACACTGAGATACCACCAAACTCTAGTCAGGATGGCCATCATCAATAGCTCAAAAAACAACAGATGCTGGAGAGCATGTGGCCAAAAGGAAACACTTCTACACTGTTGGTGGGAGTGTAAACAAAATACAACCTCTGTGGAAAACAGTTGGACAATTCCTAAAAGATCTAAAATTTGACTTTCCATACAATCCCATAATCCCCCTACTGAGAATATACCCGGAGGAATTCAAATCACTCTATGAAAATGATACCTGCACATGTATGTTTATCGTAGCATTGTTCACAATAGCAAGAACATGGAACCAACTGTTCTGCCCATCAAGAAGGACATAAAGAAGGACAAAAATCATGAACTTCACAGCAACCTGGGTTGACTTAGAGTCTATAATACTGAGCAATCTATCACAGAAACAAAGAACCGAGTATCACTTGTTCTCACTCATAAGCGGACCTTGAACAGTTATTGTAATACTACAAGAAAAAGATTGGCCGTAGTGGGAAACTTCTGGGGGTGGGGTGGTGGGGACAAAGGATTAACAGTAGTACTCCACATCTTTAAAAAAAATTTTTGTTGTCATGGCATTTCTTAAATTGTCCCTTTATTATCATTTTAAAGCCTCTAGGATCTGTAGTAATATTCTTCTTTTTGTGGCAGATATTACTTAATTTGTGAGTTGTTTCTTTTTTATTGATTAGTCATGTTTGAGTTTTTGTATTTTATTTTTTTAAGAAACAATTTTTGTTTGTTAATTTTCTCTACTTTAACAGTTTTCTAGTTTATTGCAATTTAGTCTTTTTTTCATATAGTACTTTAAGTTCAAATAACTCTCCTAGCTTCTTATCATTGACATTTAAATAATTGATTTTATAGGTTTTTCCCCAAATATGGTTATTTAAAACCACAGATTTTTTTCTAAGTACTGTTTTATCTGCATCTGACATATTTTATATGTGTTTTCACTGTCATTTACTTGGAAATATCGCCTATCAGTTTTGATTTGTTTTTTAATTATTAAAAGTGTACTAGTTCTTAAACATTTGAGATATGTTGCATATTTTATTTATTTCTAATATAATAACATTGAGACTTAAAAACATACTTTATAATTTTATTCCTATTATGATCCATCCTGGCAAATGTTCCATATGTTCATGAGAAGAATGTGTATTTTGTTGTTGATTATTGCAGTGTTTTACAAATATCAGTTATATCAAGTCAGCTAATATTGCTTCAGATATTGCATGTTGATACCAATTTTAATCTATTTATTCTATCATTTACTCATAAGGATGACCAAATCAACAGCTATGATTGGATATTTGTGTATGTCTTCTTTTTCTCTCTTTTTTGTTTCAAATACTTTGAGTTTCACTATTAAGTAAATGCTTTAAAATTGTTATATTTTGTTAATGAATTGACCCATTTATCATTATCTTCATTATCTCTGATAATCCTATTTTTAAAAATACCTGAACACACAGATATTTCAAAATATATTTTTAACATTTTTGTTTTACTTTATTTTATAATTTTTCAATCAGAAATAACATAGATAAAATTTTTTTTATTGACAAAAAAGTATATATATTATTTTGTATAACATGATGTTTTGGGCACGCAATAGACTATTAAAAATACCTAAACACACACACATTAAAATACATATAAAAACATTGTGGAATGGCTAAATTGAGCTAATTAGTACATGTGTTGCCTCACATAGTTATCATTTTTGTGTCTGAGGACATTTTGAATCTACTCTCTTGGCCTTTTTCATCAATACAATGTGTTGTTTTTAACTGTAGTCACTTTGTTGCACAATATATCTCTTGAATTTATTTTTTTCTAACAGAAATTTTATGTCCTTTGATCAACATTTCCCCAACCCCAACCCTCATTCTATCACCATTCCACCTCTATTTAACACCATTCTATTCTCTACTTTCTAAGTAGAGAAAGTTCAGTTTTCTAAGATTCTACATATTAGTCAGATCATGCAGTTTTGCAGGTCTTTCTTTGCCTGGCTTATTTCACTTAACATAATATCCTCCAAGTTAATTCAAATCCTGTCACAAATAACAGGATTTCCTTCTTTTTAAAGGCTGAATAGAATTCCATTGCATATATCTCCCATATTTTTCTTACCCATCCATCTATTGATGGACACAGGTTTATTTCATATTTTAGCTATTGTGACTAGTGCTGCAATAAATATGGGAGTGCAGATATCTCTTCAATATACTGATTTCATTTCTTTGGGATATATACCCAGAAGTAGGACAGCTGGATTATATGGTAGTTCTATTTTCATTTTTTTTAGAAACCTCCATACTGTTTTTTATAATGGCTGACTAATTTACATTCTTACCAATAGTATGCAAGGATTCACTTTTCTACACATCCTTGCTAACATTTGTTATTTTTCATATTTTTAATAGTCATTCTAATAGGTGTGAGGTAATATCTCATTGTGGTTTTAATTTGCATTTCCTGATAATTAGTAACGTAGAGCTTTTTCTTTTTTCCCCACAAACCTGTTGGCTCTTTGTAAGTCTTCTTTTGAAAAACATCTGTGTAAGTCCTTTGTCCATTTTTATTTTATTTATTTTATTTATTTTTTATTTTTATTTTATTTTATTTTATTATGTTATTGTGGGGTACAGTTAGGGGTTAGGCATACAAAAATATTTCGTTCAGGTACCCTTGTTGATAAGAGGTGTCTCCCCATCCTCAGATAGATACCCACCACCATTAATCCCATTTTTAATTGGGTTGTTTTTTTGCTATTGAGTTTAGTTTCTTACATATTTGGAGTATTAATCCCTTATCAGATGTATGGTTTGCAAATATTTTCTCCCATTACAAAGGTTGTCCCTTCACTTTTTTTAGTTGATGTAGTACCATTTGGCTATTTTTGCTTTTGTTGCCTGTATTTTTGAGATCATATGTAAAAAATCATTGCCTAGACCAACATCATGGAGATTTTCCCCTGTGTTTTCTTCAAATAGTTTCACAGTTTCAGATCTTATATTTAAGTCTTTAATCCACTTTCAGTTGTTTTTTGTATATGGTATATGATAAGGTACAAAACATTTTGTATTTGTTCATATATTTACTACATTACTTTCTACAGATCCAGGTTTTCATCAGATGTTCTTTTCCTTCTGTCTGAAAAACTTTTTAAGAGTTTTCCCTGGTGCAATGTACTGGAGAGAAATTTTCTATTTGTTTATAATTGCTTATATTTTGCATTCATTTTTAAAGAATTTTTCTTCCAGACATAGAGTTGTACTTGACATTTCTTGGCACTTAGTAAATATCTTTCCCTTGTCTTTTGGCTTCTTTCTTGTGTTGCTCATGAGACGTTCTTCATTATTCAGACTTGTAGTTCACCACTAGGTAATGCATTTATTTTCTCTGAGTTCTTTTAAGAATTTTTTTTCTTTTTATATTTAGTTTTTCAGCAATTTGACTATGATATACCTAAACATCTTGTTTATATTTTATTTTGGCCTATGATCCATTTTGAGCTAAATTTTGTTTCAGTGTGAGATATGGGTCATTTTTTTCTGCATACAAAATGATTCAAGACCATTTGTGAAAAAATCTATTCTTTCTCCATTACATTATTCCTTTTGTCAAAAATCAGTTTCCTATATATGTGGGTGTATGTCTGGAGTCTTGATTGTGTTTCATTAATTGTGCTTTCTTGACATGTTTATTACTTATGTATATCTATTGTTTACAATGAGATACTTGATTACTGTAGCTTTATGTTGTCCTCACATTAGTTTAGGTAGTTGAGTTCTCCAACTTCATACTTCCTTTTAAACATTTTTTTGTTTATATTAAATTCTTTCATTTACATATACACTTTAGAAGGACTGAGATTTTGGATGTGTCAAAGCTATTGATTAGTTTTTATTTGGATTGCATTAAAACTATCAACCAATTTGTGAAAAAATAACATCTTAATAATGTTTAGTCTTAAATTCATGAAAATGAAATGTTTTTTGTTTATTCAGGTCTTCCTTAAGATTACTCAGTGAGGCTTTGTATTTTTCTGTATGTAAATCTTGCATATATTTTGCTACAATCATTTATAAGTACTTCATATTTTGATGCTATGTTAACAATTATTATTTTATTTTAAATATCAATTTCTAATTTTTTGTTAATTGTGTATAGAAACACAAAAATGTTGGTATATTGGTCCCGAATCTTAACAATCTTGCTAATTTAACTTTCCAGTTTAGAAAAAATTTTATAGGGTCTCAGGAATTTTCTTCAAAAATGATCACTTTGTCTGTATATGAACAGTGTTTCAATTCTTCCTTTCTGATGTGAATGCTTTTATTTCTTTTTTCTTGCTTATTGCATTGGTAGAGCCTTCAGTGCAATATAGAGTTGATGGACTAAGAAAGAACATCCTTGTATTAGTCTTAATATTAGAAAAAATTCAGGTTTTTACCTTTAAGTGTGACTGTTAGCTATTGTTTTTTTGCACATTTATCAAGTTGAAGAAGTATTTCATATTCTTAATTTGTAAATAAACTTTTAACATAAAATGAACGTGATATTTTTGTCAAATACTATTTTTCTGCATTTGTGGAGATGATCATAAGACTTTTCCTTTTAAATATAACTGATAAAATAAATTACACTGATTTGATTTCAAATATTGAGTGAACATTTTATTCCTGGGATTGGCCTCATTTGATTGTGATATATTACTTTTTGTTATATATTGTTGGGTTCATTTTTTAAAAAGTTTTATTAAAATGTTTGTGCTGATGTTCATGAGAGATATTGTTTTGTAATCTCCTTTTCTAACAATATCTGTGGTATTGGTATGAAGGTAGTTTTGACCTCATAAAATGAGATAAAAGGTGCTACTTGCTCTTTAACTTTCTGGAAGCTTTTGTATAGATTTGACATCATTTCTTCCTTAAATGTAGAATTCACCAGTAAAATCACCAACTGGCCATGAAGTTTTCTTTGTGGAGATTTTTATATCTGAATTTGCTATCTTTAATATATAGAGAGCTATTTATTTATTTATTTATTTATTGAGTTGGAGTCTCACTCTGTCGCCCAGACTGGAGTGCAGTGGCTGTTCCCGGCCACTGCAGCCTCGACCTGCTTCTGCCATCCGAGTAGCCAGAATTACCGGCGCGCGCTACCACACCTGGCTGATTTTTTATTTATTGTAGAGATGAGGTCTCGCCAAGTTGCCCAGGCGGGTCTCGAACCCGCGCTCAGGCAATCCACTCACCTCAGCCTCCCAAAGAGCGGGATTACAGGCTGAGCTATCGAGCCCGGCTATTGAGGCTGTTTTTAAAAGTGAATTTTGGTATTGTATATCTTTAGAAAGACTTGTCATTTCATTTAAATATTAAAATTGATAAGCATAAATATATTTATACTATTTTCTTAAAATCTTTAAAAATATATATAGTGACAATCACTCTTTCATTCCTACTATTGATAATTTGTGTCTTCTCTCTTTTATTCTTGGTCAGTCTTGCTAGAAATTTATGATTTTTATTGTGCTTTTCAAAGGACTGGATTTTGGGTTCATCAATTTTTCTCTATCGCTTTTGTTTCTATTTCACTGATTTCTGTTCAAAATTATTGACTTCTTTCCACTACCTTTGGATTTATGGTCCTCTGCTTTTTCTAGTTCCTTAAGGTGGAAATTACGTAATTGACTTGAGTTCTCTTGTTTGTCTAATTTAAATATTTAAGGTCATAAAATTTCTTCTAAGCACTGCTAACGCTGTATCCTGCAAATATTTATTTGCTATATTTTGGTTTTTATTTAATTCAGAATATTTTAACATTTTCCTTGGGATTCCCTTTTTTGATCCATAAGGTTTTTTTCCTTTCCTTTCTTTTCTCTTCCTTCCTTCCTTCCTTTCTTTTATTCTTTTCTTTTCGCTTTCTTTCATCTTTTAACAAGCTTTTTGTTTAATTTTATCATAATAATTTTGAAATCTCTTTCTGATAATTAAACCATCTGAGCAATCTTGTTACCTACCTTTAGTAACTATATTTCTCTCTTTACCATGTGTAAAATTTTCTTGATTTTTTTCCCACAGGTTACATAATATTTAATCATATGCTAGTCATTGATTTTTTAAAATATATTTTGATCATATGCCAAGCAATAAATATTATTAACTTCCAGAAAAGGATATACCTCTTCTTTTGTCATGTTGCTAGTGTGCAGTATTGAATCCATTTAATCTGTAGTTAAGCTTAGTAGGGCTTGTGTTACAACTTTAGTTAAATTTAGTTTATTATTGACCTCAAAGGATTTGAGGATGAAATCAGGAATTTTGTTTTCTGTGGAGCTTGGGATCTGAGCACTAGCTGGATTTTAGACAATTCTTCATGCTTTATATCCTGAATGCCAGATCTCTCTCTGCTCTACAGGCTGACTGACAGCTTTGTGAGTCATCAGGGAGTTTTTTTTTTTTCTTTTTTTTTTTTTTCCTGTCCAGTCCTTTCTGGCTTTCTGCTCCCTGAAAGACTTCTGTCAAC
Organism: Tarsius wallacei; assembly: GCA_963574415.1. NCBI lineage: Eukaryota > Metazoa > Chordata > Mammalia > Primates > Tarsiidae > Tarsius > Tarsius wallacei. The sequence continues at coordinate 42,390 of CAUYQG010017705.1, forward strand.
CCTGCTCCTCTGCCCTAGTTTTCAGCATCTGCTGCCTTGCCATCATTGAAGGTTCAATGTATCTTAGAGGGATTTTGTGCCTTCTTCCCTTCCCCCAACCTTCGGTGGACCACTGCTGGTTGCTCTGTGAACGTTTGAGGTACCTGGTCGGTGGAGAGTCCTCCCAGTTCTTCTGCTCTACTTCAGCAGCCAATAGCAGTGAATTCCTGGAGTAAATTGGAAGAATTTCTCTCAACCCTCCTGTACCATCAATATGCTTCAGCACACTACTCCCATGCCCCACTTCAGGCTTTTGGGAGAGTTGTGGGGTGGGCACAGACTTGTTCTGTGGCTGGAGAGCCTTGGGATTCTAATTCATCTTATCCACCTATAAGGCCATTAGAAGTTCATTAAAATTTTAGTTGGTGTCTTTTTACTTTTGTTTATGGTGAATTTCTTCTTGTCCAATAGCTGCTCCAAAACTAAAAACACCTGTAGTTCTCTTTCTCCTTAGATGGGTCCATCATGCTTGAAATTTACATCATTTAGATATCTTTGTGCCTTTGACTCTCTGACTGGAAAAAACAAAACAAAACTTGAATCTTGTTACGTATCCAGCTTGTTCTCATTGCCAGGATAGTAGTAACAGTCTTTTGTGGCTTTCCACATCCAAACTGATAGTGGAGTTCTCCCACTGGAATTTTCCTTGGATTAAACTAACGATTTTAGCAAAAATTAATACCTCAAAATATCCAAACTTAGCATTCTGAAACATACTCTAGCTTTTCACTGAAATGTTTATGTAGTTTGACCCAAGTCCTACTTTCAGCCATTCATCCTAAGAATATTTTTAAAGAGTAAAGATAAGAATTTTTGAGTACAATAACATTTTTTGTTATGTGAAAAACTGGAAAAAGCTGAATGTATAATAATAATGAATGATTATATACATTATAGTTCTTTTCTATGTTGCCTTTTTTGTGTGTGGATGTTATTGGGGCAAATTTTATTTTTTATTATTAGACACAAGGTCTTGCTCAGTGCAACCTCAACTCCAGGCCTCAAGCAATTCTCCCACCTCAGCTCCCCAGTAGTTGAGACTATAGGTGCACACCAACACACCTGGTTTGTTTTTTAAATTTTCATGTTTATAGAGAAAGGGTCTTGTTATATTGTCCAGGCTTGTTTCAAACTTCTGTCCCAAGTAATCCTCCCACCTTGGCTTCCCAAAGTGCTGGGATTTTAGGTGTGAGCCACCACACGGGCTGAAATATTTTTTAGTAAAGAAAACGAATTATATTTTTGAAGCCAATATAACATAAAAAATGTTCAGATTTTATTTTTTCGAAAGGTATTGGCTGAGCTTTCATTAAATTTTAGACATCATAGCAAGGGCTGACTATGCATGGACAAATAAATTATACATGTTTTCTGCCTGAATTGAGCGTATACTATAATCTGGTGTGAGACAAAGAAGCAAATAAATATATCATCACAAGTTTGATGTGATATGAAGTAAATGTAAAGGTTATAGATCTCTAATATCAGGTGGCCCCAAAAGCTTCTGTTAGCTAAGATAAGACCCAAGTAATTAGAACAATGCAGCCGTGTAATGATTGGCAGGAATAACAGTTCAGCCAGTTAGAAGTTATGAAGACCCTAAGAGGAACTAGAGCTTCCTATACGTTTTTTGAATTAATACTATGTTGCAGGACCAACACACCCTCAAGTAGAGGATTCAGGACACAGAAAATTGAATAGGTAACCAGGGACCCATTATTCAGTTTTAAAGCTTTTACAAGGCTTTTAAAATAAGGGGTTTAGTTTCGTTTCTTAGTAAAAGTGTTTCTCATGTAAGGGTTTAGATTAATTTTAAGCACGATCTGGTTTATGTCATTGCAAAAAAAAAAAAAAAATCTCTTTTGAGTGGAGAATCGATGAAAGAGAAGCATAAGAAGTAAGAAGACCAGACAAGAGGGTACCTGGTAGTCCAGGTGAGGAAAAAAAAAAAAAAGTATCATAAATAGATTGCAGTCTGTTTCATAAATAGTAACAAGATCTGAGACATATTTTGAAAGGAGAGTGGCTAGGACTTTCTGATAATTTGGATGAGGGAATGAAGGAGAGAGAGAAATCAGGGTTGATTTCTGGGTTTGTAGCTTAAGGAGAAAGTAGATGGCAGGTGGCACTAACTTCAGAGATAGGGAAGATGAAGAAGAAAAAATATGGGAAGACGAACAGTACAAAACAAGTCTTTTGTTTTAGATATGCTAATCTTCATATCTAAGTGGGGATGCCAGTCAGGAAATTGGATTTGAAGTTGATAGGGAGGTTTAGGCTGAGGCTAACTTAGGAAGTTGTCAGCACATATTTTTAAGTGAGAAAAAGCAAAGCATAATAAAGTATGTATTTTGTGATCTCAATTACAGTGAAGCATATGCAACTATATGCAAAATACAATGTTATTGGCAGTTGTCTCTAGAGGGTGGATTATGTATAACTGGGTTTCTTTCTTTCTTTGTGACTTTAAATATTTACTGAACATATAAACAAATATTACTTTAAAGACAATTTAATAAAAGTATTCAGGAGGACAGTATAGTCTCTGAGACTCTAGGGATAGCTGCTCCTTCCATCTTTCTTGTGATTTCCTTGACCTTTTCTGCATGTTGATTCCTCTTCTCTGACTCTAAATATTGGGTTTTAATAAGAAAAAACTGCCATTTAAAATACTAAAATAGTCTTGGTTTTTGGTGTTTAGTATTGCAGAAGAGAATTCTAATGGCTTTGAATTTTTCCTTATTTGGCTATAACTTCCCCTTCCCCTCAGATGTTTAGCCTACAAATGAGTAATTGTTCTTGGTATTTCACTATTATTTTTTCCCTGTTATTGCTGAATCTTTTCAATGTACATATCCAGAATTTTTAACTTTTTTTTTACAATAAAATTGTTTCCTATGTTTTCCTTGCTACTTCATGCCAAATGGTATCTCTATTGTGTGTTTCCCACACATACACCTTGATCTTTCTTTTTGATCATTCTTAATGCCTTTCATCTTTTCTTTAGTCATTTTGTTGCCTTTCCTTTCTCTGTGTCTTTTGTATCAGATTTGCCTTTTTACTGAATAAAATAATTTATTTTCCTTTTTTCTTGTATACTATTTACTGTATCAATTACTTTTGAAAATTGCAATAGAATTTGTATGCCTGTGAAATATTTTCTGATCATAGGTACTTATTCCTTATCACTTAGTCTTCTAAATGCATGTGCCATCTTCTTAGATCTTTTGAGAAAATAAGTCAAATTTAAAAGAAAAATATTTATTTTAAGAATATGTTTGTCTATTTTAAAAAGCCCCCCTCCCACTTTTTTTTCCTGAATTTGCTTATTTAGAAGGAACTCAGTCCTAACAGACTGTCTTACTGTTGTGTGTGTGTCTTTTGCTTTCCTGCTTTGGGAGGAATCATCACTATCCCAGCTTTCTATTGCTTGAGGTATTTTGCTGTTAAATGAAGATCACTTTCAGTTTCCTCAGTTTGCCTAACATATAGCCTTAAGTGCAGGGAGGTCACTTCCCTTAACTTGTCAGTCATGCCACTCTTTGAGAAGAGTTGATATCAGTGTCAGTTCTCCATGCCACCTCCAGTACCATTTTGTCTCTCCTATATCTAGCAGAAATGTCAAGTTTCTGGCATATTTCTGTATTCATGTTCTATTCTGGCTGTCACAAATTTCAACAAACTTCATTTCTTTAGAATACCTATTTATTATCTTCACCTCTTTTACTAGAGTTATTTTACAACTTCTGTAGATCAAAAGTTTGGGTAGAATAAGTTGGATTCTCTGCTATGGGTCTCACAAGACCAAATATAAAGTGTCAGCTTAGCTAGGCTCTTTTCTAGGGGTCTTGTAGGAATGAGATCCCCATTTCTTTGCTGGCTCTCAGCCAAGGTCTGCAGTTTGCTCCTGGAGGTTGCTTGTAGTCACTTTCATGTGGCCCCTATGTCATCAAAGTCCCAATAGCATGATGAGTCTTCCTCACACCTGGAATCTCTGGGTTTTTTTTTTTTTTTTTTTGCTTCCTACTTCTCTCTTCTGCTTTAAAAAGCTCCTGTGATTACATTGGGTTTACAGATAATACAGGATAATCTCTCTATTTTAAGATTAACTAATTTGCAACATTAATTGCATCTACAGAGTCCCCTTTTCCCTGCAATGTCAAATAATTCACAAAAGGCAGAGACCCTGAGGGCAAAATTTTGCTGATGACAGTACTCTTCCCAGAATATATCAAAAAGAATGAAAAAAGTATGAGAGTAGCAGAGACAAGTACACACTTAGAGGACTGAATCATTTGTTCTTCAACAGAAAGCAAGCATGAGCTGTCTACTGTTATTTTAACTTACTACAAATAATGACACAACTAACATAGTTCAGGGTTATGAATATAATAAGAAGGCCCTAAAGGATGACATGTTATACAACAGATGAGTAGTCTTAATATTCCAACAAACTTTATAAGGTGAGTATTTTTGTGACCCCAAGAAAAATATGAGGGTTAGTAAGTTATTTAGAGGAAATGGTATTATGGATAGTATATTCAAAATTAAAAAGAGAAGAAAAAGTATATTTGTTTAGTCTTAATAAATATTCATCAAATGAAATTTTTAGGTTAAATTCAATTTAAAAGAAGAAAGAAGGAAGGGAAAAAAAAGGAGGGAAGGAGGGAAGAAGTGAGTGAAGAGTGAAACCCAATACTCATTTCCCTTCAAAAAAGAGACTCAGTGTTGGAGCTGAGTCCACCCCATGACCCTGATCCATAAAAATTATAATCAATGAATGAAATATAAGATGATGAGACAACAAAGTGAACTAGAAAAGAAGTTGTCAAGGCTAAAGAAAGTATTGAAAGTCATACATAATTTCAGTCCTGATAGTATAGATATCATTTCCTGGATCCAGATTGGCTTTGAGAAAATTTTCTAGAATAAAAAGAAAGAGTGAAAACATGACAAATATATGGAAGAAAAGCTGATGAATATGGTGACATCTCTGTATAAACGATTAGTTTTTCTTAAGAAAGAAGAAATGTCCACAAGAATAAAAAAGATATTTAATTTTTCTAAGAAAAAATTTTTGAGCTAAACAATTATCTGTTTCTAGGCTGGGCTCGGTGGCTCAGCCTGTAATCCAAGCACTTTGGGAGACCGAAGCGAGGCAAGTGGATTACCTGACCTCATGGGTTTGAGACCCACCCAGGTAACTTGGCAAGACTTTGAGGCTGCGGTGGCCGGGAGCGTGCCACTGCACTCCAGTCTGGGTGACAGAGTGGGACTCCAACTCAAAAAAAAAAAAAAAAAAAGAATTCCCTGTTTCCACATCTCAAAATTCTTCACCATATGTTATAGGCAAGTTATTGGGGGGAAAAATGACCAATTATCTGAACCAAATACTGAATTTAAGATTCCAAAGAACAACAATACTATTTCATTGCTTCTTAAGAATAAATATTAAAGGGAAAGTAAAACTAATTAATGGGTAAAATATAATGATATGTTAAAAAACATATTGCCTTTGTTTGTTGAAAAAAATACCATAGTACTCTAAATAAATAATAAATTTGGTTATTGGCTTAACAATCACAAAAATTTGTTTAACTCTCTAAACCAAATGTACTTGTTCAGTTTTTTTTTTCCTTAGCCAGCTCCAAAGGAGCCCTAATATGTAGTAGGCATTATTTTCCATCCAGTTCTGAACAATTTTGGAAAATAACCAAAGCAGCCCTTGGAATCAGGTAAAAAGACAGGGCTTAATCCAAGTCTGCTACTATCCAAGTAGGGTTGTGAATACCCAACAGCAGAGTAGGACAGAATTATAACCCAGACAGATCTGGATCTGGGCAGGCACCTCAAGGGGTGAGCAATAGAACCTGTACTCAAACATACTTTACCACACTCAGCTTGTTTTCTCCTATCTGTTTTGATCTCATATACTGTTTCTTTTTCTTGCTGCCAATCCTAAATGTCCCAGTGGCCAAGGACTTAGTCCTCAGACCACATTTGTTCTTCTGACTTATTCTCAGTCTCTAGATGATCTCATCCCATGACTTTAAATCCCAGCTCTGAACTGATGTGAAATCCATTGACTTGGGCTTTTCCTCTGAGCTCTAGAATCATGTAATCAATCCCCTGTTCGATATCTCTACTTGGATATCTAATAGGCATCTCAAACTCAGTATGTCTAAAACTGAACTCCTGATCTCTATTTTCCCCATCATATCCCAAACAGTTCCTTTTCCACTTGAGGCAATGGCAAATCCATTCTTCAGTTGCTCAGGCCAAAACTTTCAAAGTCCTTGATGCCTATCTTTTCTACAGACTCTATGCAATCTATCAGTATATATTCACCCATACTTCAAATACGGCTAGAATCCAGGTCTTTCTCCCCACCTTCATTGCTAGCACCATCATCTCTGCCATGAATTATTGCAACAGCCCTGAATTATTGCAATAACCTCGGAACTCTACTCTATCCCCAACAAATCTTATCTCAGGAGTCAGTGATTATGTTAAAACACAAGTTAAATTAGGTTACTTCTCTGTGCCAGTCACTCTGGATTCCTTGCTTTCCTCAAACTCAGCAACATTCTCTGCTTCATACTTTCCCTTTAATATTTATTCCTAGTTGTTTAGACTGTTATAACAAAGTTCTGTAAACTGGATAACTTAAAAAGAACAGAAATTTAACACAGTTCAGGAAGCTGAGATATCCAAGATCAAGGCACTAGTATCCAGTGAGGGCCTTCTTTCTGGTTTACAGATGGTGCCTTCTCACTATATGAACATGTGGAAGAAAGGGCAGAGCAGCTCCCTGGGAACTATTTTATAGGGGCACCAATCCCAGTCAGGAGGACCCCACTCTCATGACCTAATTGTCTCCCCAAGGCTCCATCTTCTAATACCAACACATTAGTGATTAGATTTCAACATATGAATTTTGGGTGGGGGTACAAGCATTCAGTCCATAGCAGGATCCTTGGACCATTCCAGAATTATCTGCATGCTCTTCCCCCAGATATTCACATAGTTTTCTCTCTCACTTCCATTTGGTATTAGTTACAATCAGTTTCTCAGTTAGGCTTTTTCCCAGACATCCAATCTAAAATATCAGCCCCATCCAACTTCTGCTATTTCTGATTTAGTTTTTTTTTTTTTTTAGTGCCTATCACTTTAAAAATACTTATGCTTAATTTATTATTAAAATAAATGAAAATACTTATGTTTATTCATTTATTACTATTCATTCTTATTATTTTCTACCTCTCCCGTTAGAATGTAAAACACTTTTAATTCATTGCTGTAATTCCAATGCCTAGAACAGTGTCTAATACACATAAGCACTGCTGTTAAATGAGGGAATGAATGGATGGCTCACATCCAAGGTGAAGAAGGGTTGAACTGAGCCAAGCCTACTCAGTTATGTTTCCAAATGTTTCACCAGATCAGGCTTTTCCCTATATCATAATGAGTAAAGGAACAGAGGAGAGTGCTGTAACCTATTGCTCTGTATGGCCCATAACTTAAAAAATTTTTTGCATTTTGAAAGGATGGGAAGAAGGAGGATAAGGAGTAGGAGGAGCAAGAGAAGAACATCTTTCCACTAAAGTCACTAAACCTCCTCCAAGTAAGCTTGCCTTCTGAGTTTAATTATTTTTAATTTTCCACCAGGAGATGTCCTTGGTGCAATCAGTGCCGTGTGAAGAAACAAACAATATACACAGAACTGCCCTGAAGGTTTGAAGCATCAGAGTACTTTGAAATGGAGACACGTTCTGTATTACCCCCATCTCAAGGGGGAAAACAGTGCCTCCCCGTGATGTATTCCCAGGCCCCGAGTGAAAAGCAGCGGGGTTGGGTCTGCCCTTCACTTTTTCTTCCAGCTGGAGACATCAGGTGCTCTCTGTAAGGGCACTTTGAAGAATTGGCTGACACCGCAGTGCATTTGGGAAATGGTGTTTGAGAGACAATAAAAGGGGCCTTGGCTTAAAGTACATTAAGGGATCACAGGAGTACATCTTGACTGCATTTTCAGATCTTTTGATTCAAAGACACATGTATTCTTATTTCCCAAGGGGCGAGGCCAACCTAGAACAGAGCCTCTCAAATAAGGTTGCCAATCGCACATCAGACATAATTAGTGAGAACACTGTGAGGGGCTCCTTGACTGCCTCAGTGCTTGGTAAAATGAATCAGAGAGGAAACTCAGGGTTGGGGGCTGCTGAGCCACCAGCCTAGAAATGCAAGGCAAACATGCACCATGGTGCTATTGAAGTGGTTAGCTGCCCACCTGGTACAACACTGGGAAGTAGAGGGACATTACGTTCACACCACCGGGTGGCTTTGCTTGTCCACTACCTTTGGGTAATTTTACCAAGCACTCTCTTTTCCATGGAGTAACAGGACCAGAGAGTGTGAGCATGCGTGGGCATAAGCAAAAGGAAAGCAAAATGGAATCATTGAAATAAAAACAGATTTAGACTAATTCCACTTTATACACATTTGGTTTATATATATATCACTTTCTAAACAGAATTTGAGATGGATGATAAAGGGTATGCATACAATAAAACTAATTAATAGAAATACCCAAAGTTGTGAAAAGGAAAAGAATGAATACAGGAAATTAGAGGTCAGGGAACAGTTGCTGTGGTGAACTTTCAAATTTCCTTCAGAGTTTGCTGTTAGCCAGCTTCGCTTTTCCCAGTAAAGCCTCATGAGTATAACATCTAGTCAATCTCTAAGCCATTAATGAACTGCAGGAGAATATAGTCTTCTCTTTCCTTTCTGTAGCCAATCACCTAGGAAACTCACAGAAAAGATTCCCTGCAGAAATGCCCTGGCTTTCTAATTAGAGATGCTTCTCTGAATTTAGCAATGTTTATTTTGCCAGTGAAATTTGTATTAGGAAGTGGTGTGAATGTACCACATTTTTATCACAGATTGCCAAATAATAAATAAGGAAATGGTCAGAGAGGAAAATTCTAACAAAGCTGGGGGTTGCCTTTTTTCCTTCTTGTACTTTTCAATTCTTTTTTTGACTCACTTGCTTACCAGAGATACTGTGTGGATTTTTTTTCTTTTTGGATTTTGTTCACTTCCATTATTCCCCTGCAATTTAATTGGACTGCTTTCTCACCTTGTACACCCTATTCACTCGCTCCATGTGCACTGCCTTCTTTCCTGTAAAAATGAAGCAAGATGGGTGAAGAGTTCTTTGAAGTTGTTTCAGCTCCCATGAGAGTGCACACACTATCTTGTTATCAAAAAAATCACTTTAGTACCACCTCAGACATAGCCAAGCATGTTAACCACAACTCCAAGGGCTTTCGGCCTTATCTTTGTTCTTCAAAATTGTGTTTGATGTATTTAATAGATGATGACAGCAGGGGAGATGCCAATAATCCTGATATTTAACATTAAATATACTCTTAATTGCTACAGCTGCTATCTAAGGATTATTTCCATGAGCCTTTTTTGACAATATATTTTACAGTTGGATAGCACTGTGTGTCTGGCCTTTTCTTAGACTTCCAGACTCACATATACCATAGTTTGCTCAACAAGTTCATTGCAGTATCACAAAGGCATCTTAAATCTCAACATATCCAAGACTGACTCACAATGTCCTCACTATATTTTACTTGTTCAGTGGCCCTGTCCTAATGAATCATGTTGCCATTCATTCAATTGTACAAACCCCAAAGACAGAAATTACGTTTGGGAACACCATAACCCTCACCCCAAGTCAAATTCATCACAAAGGCCTGTTCACTCTGCCTCTTAAACAGCTCCCAAATACATTGTTTCCTCTTTCATTCCACATCATCTTTGGCTATGATACTATAATACTCAATGTTTGTTCTGGCATTTCCAATCTATTTTCTACAAAGGTAGCCAGGATTATCATTTAAAAATATAACTCTATTCAGTGTACTTAGCACCCACATTCTACTCACATGCACACAATATGTAAAATCCAGCAATGGTTTATCTTTGCTCTTATAATCAAGGCCCAAATCCTCAATATATTTTGTATGACCACTACGTGGGGAGCCCTCTGCCTTCATCTCACTTCTCATCTTCATTCTTCAATTCTTCTATCCCATCCCCACCCCCACCCTCAACTTCTGATCCAGCCACACTTTTCTTTTGGTCTTTCCAACACTCCATTCTCATTACTGACAAGGGCGTTTTCATAAGCTGTAGATTTGCATGGAATGCCTGCTGTAGCCCAACCCTTTCTGAATAAGAGACTCATCCTTCAGGTCTTAGTTAAGTGATCCTTTTTTCATAAAACCTTCTCTTGACCATTAGACTAAGCCACACTATTCCTTTATACTTTCCTCAAATCCTTCCTTCAGAGCACTTATATGGATTTGTAATTATATTCTTTGTATCAATAGTATAATTTCTAAATTAATATTCATCTCTCCTGTGAGACTGTAAGCTCCATGAGAGCAGAAACTGTGATAGTTGGTTTATTCTATCCCAACAATGTATCTGGTACTAGCAATTAATTGATTGACTGAATAAATGAATGAACAAATTATATATATATATATATATTTTTTTTAGAATTCCTTTTTATTTTAAAGATGTGGGGTACAATTCAGGATTAGGTATACAAGTGAACATTGTACAGGTAAAGTTTGGGCCTCCCTTTGTTCCCCACTTTGCCTGGTTTGAGATCAGGTACCCTTATTAATGTTGTATCCCCCCCACCCCAGCAGTATCCTGCTACTATCAATCCTTTTCTTATAGTATTATGGTAAATGTTCAGGGTCCGCTTATGAGTGAGAACGTGGTACTCTGTTCTTTGTTTCTGTGATAGATCCCTGAGTATTATTGACTCCAAGTCCATCCAAGTTATTGTGAAGTTCATATGTTTGTCCTTCTTTACAGCGGTGTAATATTCCATTGTGCATATGTATCACATACAAATAGTAGTGTTAGAACACACAATTGTGGACTCTGCCTTAGATTTGCAGATGTCTATGAATTAGGTTTCCAGACTCTATTTTTAGGTATCTCAATGTGATTTTGATCTAGCTCTTGTTGGGAACCACTGTCTTAGAAAATGTCTAACCCATATAATGCAGGAACCTTTGAAATAACTTTGAGTAGGTGAACTCTGAGCTGTGAGGAGGGGTGAGACAAGAAAGCAGGATGGGCAGGTGTCACTAAAAAAAACAGAATATTTCGTTTGAGAAGAGCTCTCATTGCTAAAAAAATTTCATTAAGTAGAGCCAATACCATAAATCTCACTTTTCAGGCCTCAGATTTTCTCTGGAATAACTGAAAATAGATCTAATCTGCCTTTTAGACATCATTCCTTTAAGTCTTAAAATCATTTATATTATATTAAAAATATTTTAAAACTATGCCAAATATACCTGGTCCTTTTACAGTTCCTTACTTGACATGGTTTCCAGGCCCTAACCTGTTCAAGAAGCATTTCAATGTGCCACCATCTCTCCTAAATCGCCATTCAAAACAGATCATACTTCGGGTACGTTCTTATCAATTCAGACTTTAACAAAGCTACTAGCTTCATACTTTCAAACAATATGCTTTGGAGACACTATGTCTCAAAAACTGGCTCATGTGAAGTCTGTAGGTAATTAATATACTTATGCCTTTTCATATAATTGTATATATTTGTTTTTATTTTTCCTAAATTTAAGCATACATTATGTATATGTATTTGTAATTCTAATTTGGTAATCCATGAGCAAGAGACTTCTACCAACTTTGAGTTATCTATAAGTTTTATAAACATGCTTTATAATTTTTAATTATATTTTTATTAATTTTTACAAATGTTATTTCAAGGAAGAAAGAGCTCCATAGGGTACTCCCAGGGTCCTAACAAAGTTAACATTGATTGGATAATTGATATTCTGTGACTACTTGTATCAAAAGTTGTGCCTTTAATTTAACTTATCTGTTAGAATTGGAAAAATGTTAAAATGTTTCCCCAAATCCAAGGAAATCAAGTTATTTACTCAATTGAGTAGAATTATTATCAGACTTGGGAACAGGACTTAGTTACCCTAACTTTATAATTTTATTTTTTTAATTTCTTCCTCCTTTTCTAAAAGTATAAACGTTTAATATGCATTATATCAACACAATTTCCTTCATTAAACACAAAATCCAGGGATCAAGATATCTTTCAACTTCCCTTTCTTTACCATAGTTTTGACTATTTCTATACAGCAAGGTTGGTGATTCTTAGTGATAAGATCTGGTGTATATCATTATCTCTGCAACTACCTTCTTTAATATGTCACAAATTTAAGTGGTATAGAAAGTGATCCCTAAAGTGAGATTTCATTGACCTCTTAATAATGTCTTTCACAGTTTAATCTAATTGCATTGTTCAGAGTGAATAGCTGTTGTTATTGAATATGGTGGTATTCTTCTATGTATATTTGATAAAAGCCTTATAATGTTTCACTCCTTTCAATATTTTACTTGGAGGTCATCATCATATTTTGGAGGATATTTAGGGAGTATTTTGGAAAAATATTTCTTTAATTCTTCCCAGGAAGAACGTCCATAAATTGCTATATCATGAAAAATGGCAGAATGGAGGTATAGAATGAAAATCAAATTTGAAGTCAGAATAATTCAATTTTAGTTTTAACTTTTCTACCATATGTAGGTTGTGACATTAAAGTTTTCACTTAACCTATCTGAGTTGCAGTTTTCTCACTTGTGATTATGCTTATTTCAAAAAATTATTGAGCAAATGAATGACTATATATAAAAGTTCTATGAAAGAAATAATATGTTGTATGGATGTAAGATATTAACATTATGAAGAAAGCAATGGCAAGATGCCAACTTCAGAAATATACAATGCACTTCTGAGTTGTTTCTACTTACTCTATTAAAAACAAAAAACAAAAACAACAACAGCCAAGGGAAAAAAAAAAACCCATTCAGACCAACAAAGACTGCAAACAAAGCTGGTTAGAACCTAAGTATAGATTAGAGAAGACTATGTAGACTTCCAAGTATGTGTGTGTAAGAAATCAACACCTGAGAGCAGCAGAGCAGAGCGAGCTCCAGAGCTCCCAGAGAGTAAAGGTGAGAGTGAAAAAAGGGCTCAGTGGCCTGATAAGAGAAAAAGCAGATAAAAATCATCCTCTAGAAACAGATACTTTAAATTCCACTGTAGGGCAGTTCTAAGGCCTGGTGGTTCACAGCACTGGCTGCCTAGGACTGAGAATGCTCAGGATCGGGGCAGAAACCTTGAAAAGGTACCACTTCTGGAAGCAGTGGGTAACTTGGAAAGGGAAGGATTGTATGAAAGAGTTGGTGGTGAAGTGAAAGAAGAAAGCAAGTCTTAGTAATCAAAGGGTTCCTAGGAATAAAATAATTCTAAAATCAGAAGACATAAAATACCTCCTACCCATCAAAAACAAATTCTATTAATCTTTTAAAACTACAATTCAATACACAAAGAAAAAAAGGCATCCATAAATTAAGAAACCCTGTCAGACAAGCATACCATTATTGCCAATGCAGAAAAAGAGAAGACATTTCAAAATTTGCATAAATTGGCAGATAGTAACCATATAAAAGTATTCTAAATAGAAAAAAGTGAATTAAAAGATGTGAATCAGAGGCTAGTTGGTAAAAAAATCTCCAACAAAAATAAAGTAGGAAAAAACTACAATATAACATCACAACCTGAACTAAATATTCTTAAAGAATCATTTGTAGATGTGAGTAAAATATGTTGAAAATGAAGAACCAAAATAGGCCAAAAAGAAAGATATAAAATGAGAGTTACTGAACTCAGAAAAAAAGCTTTTTGAAGAAAAATACAAAATAAACTTGGAAATAAAGACAGCTGCAAGATGTTCAAGAGAGAACATTTCCAAATTCAACTGGAAATATAACACAGGACATTGAAGAAAAAGAATAAAAATAGCAGCCAAGAGATGAACAACAAAATAAAGAAGGAGACAAAAGGAATCAGAGAGATAATGATGGACGTAGAAGATAGATGCAACATATGCATAACTAGACACTTTGAAGAAGAAAAGTGAAACAGTGAAATGCAATTGATATTTCAATTTAAAGCTATAATCTAAGAAATCTCTCTAGAAATAAAAGAATGATCTTACCTATCAAAATGTCCTACCATATGCCTAACCAGGCTAGTCAATTCTAAGATGTAGTTTAGTGAAACCATTAGACATTAAGGGTAAAGAAAAATTCCTCTAGTCTTCTAGGTAAAAAGACTAAATTACTTTTAAAAAATTGGGTTGGCATCAAAATTTTTAACAGTAGCACATAAAGCAAAACAAACAAGAAAAATTTTAAGAAACTCAAAAAAAAAAGTGTGAATCAAGAATCTCATATCCAGCCAAACTCTTCTTAAAATAACAAGACTACAGAAAAGCAATGTTAACATGCAAGCTCTCAGGGAATATGGTCCTCGTGAGCAATTCTTAAGAAGTCTACCGGAGGATAAGCTTTATTTGACCAAGGGATGACAGGAAATTTCAGCAGTAGTGTTAATAGTGAGCACTACGCATATTTAATTGGTGGGAGGCAAAGGTGGCGGAAAGTATAAATGTTATGTATTCTGACATAGTAGAAATAATTTTTTTTAAGTGGAGGAGAAAGAGTCAGAAATAGAAACTTTTATAAATAAACTCATTGATTGTTACATGATAGGTGGAAATTGATATTTAAAGCCAGACATGGTGGCTCATATTTGCAATCCCAGCATTTTGGAAGACCAAAGTGGGAGGTTTGCTTGAGGTCAGGAGTTTAAGACCAGCCTAGGCAACACAGTAAGACATCATCTCTACCAAAAAAAAAAAAAAAAAAATTAACTAGGCATGGGGGTGTAGGATACTGAGGTAAAAGGATCACCTGAGCCCAGGAGGGCAAGGCTGCAGTGAGCCATGATTGTGCCAGTGTACTCCAGCCTGGGCAACAGAATGAGACACCAACTCAAAATATAAATAAATAAATAAATAAAAAATAATAAATGAAGCTTTCAAAACAAATAGTAGGTATCTAAATAAGGGACATGAGAACTAAGGGTATTATACAAATTATACAAATTATTAACATAAGTGTAACCACTAGCAGAAAAATCCAAATCTTCCTAATAAACAAAAGCACTATACAAAACAGGGTAAAGAACATAGAGCACATGGGAAAAGGAATGCAGTAATGTAGCATAAAATATAATAACCAAGTGGAAATCAAGCATATCTTCATATAAATAATGCAAAGTGGGCTTATCTCACATATTTTTAAAATTCAAATTGGTTCACACAGCAAAACCCCATTGTATGCTGAATGAGAGAGATACATCTAAAACTAAGTGATTCGGAAAAGGTAAAAAGAAATGGATGGGAAATGTATACCATGAGATTACAAACAATAAGAAAGCAGGGATGGCAGTCCTGATGGTAAACAGGGTAGAATTCAGACCAAAAAGCAGTAAATGTGACAAAGACTTTTATAATGCTAGGAACCTCAATTCACAATGATCACATAATAGTTATGAAAGTATATGAACCAAATAGAAACCTATCGCTAATAATAGGGGCTTTAAGACACTTCTTTTTCCCTTCCTTCTCTTCATATCAAGCCTCCAAAGATCCATATCCCTACCTAGTCAATCAGTGGTTCTCAATTTTTATTGTATGTTAGAATCACCTGAGGAACTTATAAATACTGTGGTTTCATACCCAGAATTTTAAAAGTTTCCCAGAAGTTTCCAATGTGCTTAGAAGGTTGAAAACCATTGAAGTTAGAGATATAAAGCTTGGAAAAGAAATAGTAAAACAGTTGGAAAATAATGTTCACAATACAAGCGAGTAGATAAAAGATAGTACTTAGGAAAAAGTTTAACAAGAAATATGCAAAAATTATAGGAGAAAGATAAGTTGAACAAATAATATATTTTTTCATCTTGAATAAGGTAAAGAATCATCACATATCTTTCGATTGTCTCTAAGATAATATATCAATTGAACACAGCCCCGCTAAACACTAAGCCTTCTGGGAGCTAAACTAGGTAATTCTAACATTCATTAAAACAAAACAAAACAAAACAAAAAAACCCTTTGCCTATAGATATAGCTAGGGAAATCCTAAAAAAAACAGTAAAAATTGACTCGTCCTAATATAGGAAAATAAATTATCAAAACACAAACTAATTAAAATAGTTTGATAGTGGTGAATGAATAAATAAACAGACTGGCCTGTAGAATAGAGTAGGAAGTGCAGAAATAGACCCCCAAAATGTAGAAATTGAGTGAGTGATAAAGAAAGCATATCAAATAACTAGGGGGAAAGATGGACTTTACAACAAATGTTCTTGAGACAACCAAAAAATGATCATTTGGGGTTCATACCTTATATCACGTTGACAAAAATTCTAAAATGTAAAAACTGTTGTAGAATTACTAGAATAAAACATGAGTGAATTTCTTTATAACCTGGATGTGGGAAGAGTTTTCTGACTTTCACTCAAAATCCAGTTTCTGCACTCCAACCTGGGTGATGGAGTGAGAAAAATCAAAAATCAAATAAAATAAATGCAGTTTCAATAAAAGAAAAGGCAAATATGTTCTACTACATTAAAAAGACTTTTACATTGCAAAAATCATTAAAGTCTAAGAACAAATGAAAATTTCAGAGAAAACAATTGCAACATGTATAACAGAAAAAAGGCTAATTTTCCTATTACATAAAGAAATGAAAATGAGAAAAAGAAAAACAACCAACCTGATTTTTTTAAATGGGCAAATACATGAATAATTCACAGAAGAAGTCAAAACAAATGTCTTTAAAGTATGAAAAGATAGTCATGAAGAGAAATGCATGTTAAAACTAAAATTAAACTGAGATATCAATGTATCAATAAAAACCAGTCTTCTTATCACCTAGGTTTCAAAATATTGTTCTCCAGTAAATGATACCAGAGATCCTTGGTAATACATTGGATTCCAAGTTTGGGACAGAAAAAGTATAAGGCAAGCTATAAATATTGCATTCCAGAAAGCAAGAAAATACTCTAAGATTAATGGGGCAATGTCACATTGGAGTAAGAGCCACCATAACATGACTACCACTGGCCATGAACAATCAGAGCATCAAAAAACAAACAATGAATATAATAAATTTAACTTTAAGAAAGAATCTATATATCTATAATGGGTTTCAAGAGAGGAAGAGGGAGAAAGAGAAAGAAAATGATGAGGAAGTTCTTGTTTCAGAAGAATGTCAGCTAATAAATGAGAAATAATTGATAGAATTAGTAAATACTAGTATGTACAACTCCAAAGGTAAGAATTGAGTCAGACAAGGCTCAACAATATATGAAGACGATTGGATGCAATTTTAGGGGGTGTGTTAGTTTTCTACTGCTATTGCAACAAACTATCAAAAACTCAGCGTTTTAAAACAATGTAAATGCATTATCTTTTGGTTCTAGTTCTGTAGGTTAAAAGTCTGACATAGGTCTCTAACTGGTATAAAATCTTGGCAAGGTTGCATTTCTTTCTATAGGTCCTGAGGTAATCTGTTTTTCATCTTCTCCAGCTTCTAGTGGCTGCCTACATTATTTGGCTTGTGACCCCTTTCTCCATCCTTCTTTAATCATATAAGGAACCTAATCTAACCCGTTCCTTAACCTAATATATTAACAGGTTATAGGGATTAGGACATTGACATCTTTGGAAGAAGGCATTATTCTATTTACCATAGGGGGAAGGAAATTCCTACGTTCTCAAAGTTTTATACCCCAAATTACTTATTAATTTCAAAAGAACAAAATGTACCTTTATAAGGATGTGATCTTAGACACCAACTTAACTAAGGGTTTAAATGTAGCTTCACAAATAGTAGTGAGATAAATGGTGATTATGGGCCTATGAATGTAAAGCAGTAAAATATGTAATATTTTTGTCAAAAAGCAATTTAAATATGAGGAAAGATATCAACAAGTCCAGATTGTGATACATTCTAGAAACAATTGGCCTGAATTCTTCAAAAATTTCAGTGGCATGAAAAAAATATAGCAAGTAAACTGTTACAGATTAAAGACCAAAGAAATGTGATAGCAAAATGAGTTATTCTTGGTTGAATTCTGGATTAAAACTGAAAATCAGCAAAAATAGTATTTTTAGATAATTAGAAAACTTTAAACGTGGGCTTTAACATACAAAATTTGTTCATCTGTATTAAATACTTGGATATGGTCATGGTATTGTGGTTATGTGAGAGTTTGTCCTTGTTCTGAAGAGGTGGTATCTAGGGATGAAATATCATGATGCCTTCAGCTTGCTTTCAAATAGCACAGCATAAAAAGAGATGGGAGTGGTGTCTAAGATATGTGTGGGAAAGCATGCA
Source organism: Tarsius wallacei (assembly GCA_963574415.1). Classification (NCBI taxonomy): domain Eukaryota; kingdom Metazoa; phylum Chordata; class Mammalia; order Primates; family Tarsiidae; genus Tarsius; species Tarsius wallacei. The sequence goes on from CAUYQG010017705.1 coordinate 60,825, forward strand.
GAGAAAAAGAGGAAAAAAGTGAATATTTTAAAAATTACCCTTTGGTGAAACTAAGTGAAAGGCTAACCTGATGGCTGAAGTTTTTACACTGATAAAAATCAGGTGTCATCTCATTGTTTTAAACATTTGACATTTCAAAATTAGACCAAATATTGAGCCCTGATCGTCTGAAAACCTAAAACTTTCCCCACTATGTATTTTTAAATTTTATACCTATTGCCTGTATTTTTAAAGTTGGCTTAAATGCTTTGCAACATGCTTTCATTCATTGGCTACTCCAGTTAGAAAATGTCTTCTTTCCTTCTTTAAGACTGCTTTGAAGCTTTACTCTTTTGCAAGTAAATGGTTAAAATGGATACGGTAAGTGTTTTTCCCTCTTTCATGCCTAGTGAAAAGTCTTCTTCCCTCTACCTAGGAAAAGATAATCCCTGCAATTTCTCTCATGGTGCTAAATGTACAGATTTAATGACTTGTTTGTAATTATGGTTCATAACAGGAGAGGTTCTCTTGGACCTAAATAACTTCCACCACATTGTGGGCATTTCACATATGGTAAATAAATAAAATGAAAATTTTTCTAGGTCACATTTTCATATTTCTTGAGAAAGGAAGCCTTTGAAACCAACTCTTGATCCTTTTTTGAAAATATGACTTTGATTTCTAAACAGTAGAAGTGAGCATAGGCAAAAAGGACAAAGTATAGGAGTGTGTGCCCTTACAAAGCCAGTGTAAATGCTTAAAAAGCTACTCTCTACAATTTCTGGCTTTTTTTCCTTATAGAATGTTCCTTATGATTCTAGCATGGTATCACCTGATGAGCTACACAGCTCCTTACTATTCCAGATGATACACAACCGGGTTTTGGAGAACTCTTTATTAAAATGCCCGTAAGTCGTAAAAGCGTACTTTGAAGTAGAACAGTAGGCAGCTGCTTCAGTAAGTTGAAGATCAAAGATGTTACTATCCCCATGGCCAATAAGAACGAAAACTTGATTTTAGTGCAGAAGTGTTTGGAGAGAAGAAATGATTTCTTGCTGATAAAAGCAAACTGGAAATGGAGCAAGGAGGCTATGGGCCTATCTCCTTTACTACATCACAGTTCATGCAATTCTCCAATAGCCTGCCAGACCTTACTTTGAATCAGTCTTTCTAAATTTAAACCATTTTATTCAGTTCATCACTTTTTCTCTTCTCAACACCTGACCCGCTTATCTTTACCCTTGAAAAGAAACATGCTGGCCTGCCCCCTACAGACAAGCCCTCTGAGATGAGTGTGTGCCATTTCTTATTCTCGCTGCCCTTGTTCTGATACAAACCACCCTACATTAGACTAGTTTTCTTCCTCATTATTTTCTCATTCATGCTTTGTGAAAGCCTGCGACAGGACTTCTGAATAAAAATGCTCTCAGCAGCCCCTGCAAAGAAGCTGTGCAGTAGCAACTTTGGAGGCAGCTGGTTGACTAGCCATTTGCTTTGTACTTTAGAGGTTACTGGCTAGTGAGTGAAATCAAGCCAGTTCAAAATCTCTTGATCATACAGCTCCTGGGGTTTTCCTGAATCTGAAGCAAAATGGTCAGTTAATCTCAGCACATAGTGTTAAGGAAGGTAGGAAAGGGATAGAAAAGCCAGACAGGACATATGAATGGATCAACAGCTCCATCTCAGTAGATCTTCTGGGTAGACCAGAGAGAGAAAGTCTGCCTTCGGGAGGCACAGAGCAAAGGCATAGTCTTTTTCTAATGAAGACCCAGTTTGTGTTAAATAATGTACCCACAACACTATTTGATATTTAATTCACATTCAAGTACAGTTACCAAGTCATGCAAGATAAGGGTTTAGATCTGAGGATAATCCACTTTGTATTCTCTCTCAGAACTAATGGAGATTGTAGCCTTAGGAACCATTCCTTTTGAAAATTTCAAGAATTCCCACAACTATCCAAAGACCACATGGGGATGCCTTGAAGTTCGCAGCAAAGTCCAAAGCTGATATCACGTATCCTATACCAAACTATGTGTGGAGTGTGTGTGTGTGTGTGTGTATCAACATAAAACTTAACAAGCCTGGAACTGAACAGTTCTGCCCTCAAAACTCCCCATTAGAGTTTGCTGTCCAGATGAGAGAGCAGAGAAAGAATTTATGAGATTTCCTAAGATAGGACTTAATTTTGCATGTAAGCACTCCCAGTAAACAGAGTACAGATTTCAACACATAATGTGAATCTCTACAGTAAGTAGACATTTCCTTTTTTATTTCATTTTTCTCAAAAGCTTTTAATTTTTATAAAAAGAAATGGCATACAGACAATAGAGCCATAAAGATACATCTGGTCACACAAATATTTCCAACTGCATATTAACTGTACATATGGATATATTTTTATATGTTCATACATATAATCTTCCATATTGAAAAGCTCATTTTCTCCTGGCAATCTCTCCCACTCCCTCTCTGAGTAAACAAATGTGTTTGAGCTCAAAGTGTTCTAACAAGAATATTTTTTCATAAAGCAGCCTCAAACTCTTAGTGTTGAAGTAAATGGTGCAGCTGTACCTGAAGGCTTTGTGGTTCTCAGTCCATCCTGAAGTAAATGATCTGGATCAAATTGGCAATCTGTTAACTCTCCCACTAATTGATTGGTCTATCTTTACTTGATGGGTTTATCTTCCCCGTCTCACTTTGCCATGTTTACCTCTATATAATATAACAGCTAGAACAGAGGTCTCCGTGTTGAAGGGCTTTATTAGGGAGTGTTTTGACTAGCTTAGAGAAAAAAAGGTGATGTGAGCTTCGTGAGAGAGTTGAAAACATTACGTTTAGAATATTCTTTTTTGGGCAAGGGAACAGAAAACACCTTGTGAAAACATTCATGAAATGTTTTCCTCCTTTGTCTTCATGTGTCAATAAAGTCATCCATCTTGCTTCCAAGAAGTCAGCCATAGAAATGAACAAGGCAAATTAGGACTGGTGTCAGGGTTGTTTCTTCCTCGTTTTAAAAAATAAATAATCTTTATTTTTGGAAGTAGTCTTAGATTCACAGAAAAACTGAGTGGAAAGTACAGAAGGTTTCCATAAACCCACTTTCTTACCCTCTAGAGGCACAGACGTCCCCACTCTCAACATCTCCTATAAGACTGGCACATGTGTTAGAATCAATGAGCCAACACTGACAGACACATCATTATCATTCAAAGTCTACAGTTTACATTATGGTTCACTCTTTGCATTGTACATTCTATGGGTTTGGACAAATGTGTCATGACATGCGTTCACCATTATAGTATGATATAGAGTAGTTTTACTACCCTAAAAATCCTCTGGTCTTCACCTATTCACCACTCTCTTCCTCCCCCAAATGCTAAGTAATCACTGATCTTTTCACAGTCTGCATAGCTTTGCCTTTCCTAAAATGTCATATAGTTGGAATCACATAGTATGTAGCAATTTCAGATTGGTGTCTTTCACTTGGCAATATGCACTAACGTTTCCTCCATGTCTTTTCATAAATTAATAGCTCATTTTTTAGACTAAGCAATATTCTATTATATCAATGTACCATAGTGTATCCCTTCATCAATTGAAAGACTACTTGAAGTTTTAGCAATTATGCGTAAAGCTGCTGCAAACATTCAAGCACAGATTTTTCATGGATGTAAGTTTTTAGTTCATTTGGGTAAATTCCCAAGAACAGGAATGCTAGATCATACGATAAGAGTATTTAGTTTTGTAAGAATCTCCCAAGCAATGAATGAGAGTTTCTATTACTCCACATCATTACCAGCATTTGGTGTTATCAGTGTTTTATATTTTGACCATTTTAATAATTGTGTTGTGGTATCTTGTTATTTTAATTTCTAATTTCCTAATAGCAAGATGTTGGGCATCTTTTCACATATGTATTTGCTATCTGTATATCATAGTTGGTAAGGTGCCTGTTCCAACCTTTCGCCCATTTTTAAAAAAACAAGCTTGTTCACTTTCTTACTATTTAGTTTCAAGAGTTCCTTGTATATTTTAGATGCAGTCTTTTATCAAATATGCCTTTTGCAATATTTTCTTCCAGTCTGTGGCTTGTCTTTTTATTCTCTTAACTGCTAGTTATTATTACTATTGTTTTATTATAGGGATGTGGGGTACAAATAAGGATTAGCTACACAAGTAGGCTGCATGCAGGTGAAGTTTGGGTCTCTACCTGGCCCTCACTTCCCCTGGTATAGGACTGGGTACCTTCTGTGTGGTTACATGCCCCCTCTCTTTCTCCCTCCCCTGGCAGTGCACAGCGACTGTCGATCCCTTCCTTGGGCTAATGTGATTAATGTTCAGGTCCCACTTATGAGTGAGAAAATGTGGTATTCAGTTCTTTGTTTCCATAATATATATGATGGTCTCCAACACCATCTAATTTGCTGCAAAGTTCATGATTTTGTTCTTCTGTGTGACTGCATAATACTCCATTGTGTTTATGTACCACATTTTCTTTATCCAGTCCACTTTTGATGGGCAGTTGGATGATTCCATGTTTTTGCTATTGTGAATAGTGTGGCAATAAGCATACATGTGCAAGTGTCTTTTTTGTAAAGCAATTTATGTTCCTCTGGATGTATTTCCAGGAGAGGGATTGCTGGATTTTATTAAAGGTCAATTTTTAGTTTTTTTAGGAATCACCACACTGCTTTCCATAGCAGTCGAACTAGCTTGCGCTCCCACCAACAGTGTAGAGGGTTTCCTTTTCTTGGCACCTGCCAGCATCTATTGTTTTTTGATTTATTAATGATGGCCATCCTTACTGGAGCTAGGTAGTATCTCACTGTAATTTTAATTTGCATTTATCTGATGATTAGTGAGGCTGAGCAATTTTTCATGTATCTATTGGCTGCTTATATGTCTTCATTTGAAAAGTGTCTATTAATGTTCTTTCCCAATTTTTAATAGGGTTGTTTGTTCTTTTCCTTTTACTTCATTTGAGTTCCTTGTAGATCCTGGATGTTAGGCCTTTGTCAGATATATAATTTGCAAATTTATTTTTCCTATTCTTTGGGTTGTCTCTGCTTTCTTGATGGTTTCTTTTGCTGTGCAAAAGTTTTCAGTTTGTTGAGGTCCTCCTTGTCTACCTTAGCTTTTATGGCATTTACTTTTGGGAATTTGGTCAATAATTTGTTGCCTACTTTGCTGTGCTTAAAGCTGTTTCCCACATTTTCTTCTTGGATTATTATAGTTTGACCTCAAACTATCAGATCTATGACCCAATTAGAGTTGATTTTTGTATATGGTGATAGGTTGGGGTCCAGTTTTACTCTTCTGCATGTGGTCAGTTTCTCAGCACCATTTGTTAAATATGATCTCATTTCCCCAGTGGTTGTTATTGGTGGCTTTGCTGAAGATGAGTTGGTTGAGAGACCAAGTTTTTGCTTCCGGAATCTCTGTCCTGTTCCATTGGTCTATGTGCCTGCTTTTATACCAGTACTAGGCTGTTTTGGTTACTGTAGCCATGTAGTAAAGTTTAAAGTCTGGAAGTGTGATACTTCCCACTTTGTTCCTTTTGCTAAGCATTGTTTTGTGGCTACTTGTGCTCTTTTTTGTTTCTATGTGAAATTTTTTGTACTATCATTTCCAGTTCTGAGAAAATTATGTTGGTAATTTGATTAGAATTCAATTGCATTAAATCTGTAGATTTTCATGAGTAGGATGGACAACTTGACAATATTGACTCTTCTGATACATGATCATGGAATGTTTTTTCATTCATTTGTGTCACCCTTGATTTCTGTGAGCAGTGTTTTGTAGTTATCATTGAAAAGAACTTTCACTTCTCTGGTTGGGTGGATGCCAAGGTATTTCATTTTTTTGTGTATGTGTGGCTATTGTGAATGGGCTTTTGCTTTTTATTTGTTTCTCTGTCTGCTTGTTACTGGTGTATGGAAATGCAACTGGCTTTTGTACATTGAGTTTGTATCCTGAGATTTTACCAAAGTCGATTATCAGTGCAAGGAGGCTTCTGAAAGACTCCCTAGAATTTTCAAGATCTAGAATCATATCATCTTCAAAGAGAGATAGCTTAACTTTCTCCTTTCCTGATTTCCTTCTTTCGCCTGATTTCTCTGGCTAGGACTTTCAGCAGTATGTTGAACAGGAGTGGTGAGAGTGGGCATCCTTGTCTTGATCCCATTCTTAGGGGGAATGCTTCCAACATCTACCCATTGAGCAAATGTTGGCTATGGGTTTATCATAGATGGCTCTTACTATTTTTAGGAATGTTCCTTCTATGCCTTGGTACTCAAGGGTGTTTATCAAGAAGGGATGCTGGATTTTGTTAAATGCTTTTTCTGTGTCTAATGATATAATCATGTGCTTCTTGGTTTTACAGCTGCTGATGTGCTGAATTATGCTTATAGTCTTGCAAATGTTGAGCCAGTCCCTGCAACCCAGAAATGAAGCTTATCTGGTCATGGTGGATATTCCTTGAGATGTGTTGTTGGATCCAACTTGCTAAAATCTTATTTAGAATTTTTTCATCTATATTCATCAAGGAGATTGGCCTGTAATTCTCTTTCCTTGTTGACTCTTTGCCTGGTTTGGGTATGAGTATGATGTTGGCTCCATAAAATGAGTTGGGGAGTATTCCATCTTTCTGGATTGCCTGGAATACTTTCAATAAGGTTTGTATCAGCTCCTCCTTGTATGTCTCATAGAATTTAGCTGGGAATCCATTTGGCCTGGGCTTTTGTTGGTGGGGAGATTTCTTAGGACTGAGTTGATGAGTTGATATCCTGGATTGTTATTGGTCTGTTTAGAGTTTCAGTTTCTTCTTATTTCAGCCTTGGATGGTTGTGTGATGTCAAAAAGTCCTCCTTTTCCTTTCGGCTTTCTAGTTTATTTGCATGCAGGTGTTCATAGTAATCTCTGATAGTCTTTTGAATTTCTTCAAGGTCACTTGTGACTTTGCCTTTTGTATTTCTAATTGTGTTTATCTGGGTCTTCCTCTCTTTTTTTTGTCATTCTTGCCAGGGGACAACAATCTTATTTATCATTTCAAAGAACCAGATTTTGGTCTTGTTGATCCTTTCTATGATACTTTTGTCTTGTATGTCCTGCAACTATGATTATATCTTGGTGATAACAGTCAAGCTGATTATTGAGATATGAGAGTTTATCCCTGTCATAGGATTCTTAGGAGTTTCCTTTTTACTTTTGCATTTATATATATGTATTTTCATTTTTGTGAGTGCTCTATATGGTCTGCTAGCTAGATTCTTCTGCTGAAGTTAGGATTTAGGTGATTTTGCCTTTCCAGCTCTTTTAGGTGTGATGTTAGACTGTCTACTTGTGATCTTCCTTTATTCTGGATGTGTGCATGCAATGCTATAAATTTTCCTCTTAACACTGTTTTCATGGCATCCCAGAGACTCTAATAAGATATGTCTTGGTTTTCATTTGTTTCCAGCAACCTTTTTATTTCTGTCTTGATTTCCATGTTGATCCAGAGGTCATACAGCAGCATGTTGTTTAGTATCCATGTCTTTGAGTGCTTTGGGAGTTCCTGTTGGTGGTGATATTTATTTTTATTGCACTGTGATCTTAGAAGTTACATGGCATTATTTCAATCTTTTGAAATTTGTTCATGCTTGATGTATGTCCAAGAATGTGATCAATCTTGGAGTATGTTCCATATGCTGATGAGTAGAATATATACCAGGCAGATATTGGGTGAAGTGCTCTGTAGATGTATATTAAATCCATTTGATTGAGCATCAAATTGTGGTTCCAGATCTTCTTAATTTTTTGCCTCAATGATCTATCTAAAACTGTTAGTGGGATATTTAGGTATCCCACTATGATTGAATGAAAGTCAATGTCTTCTCTTAGTTTTCTTAGTATTTGTTATTAAAACCTAGTGTTCCTGTGTTAAGTGCATTTATGTTTAGGATGGGTATTTCTTACTGGTGGATTGAGCCTTTTCCAATTATGTAGTGTCCTTTTAAACTTTTGATGGTTTGAAGACTGCTTTCTCTGATATTGGAATAGCTACACCTACCCTTTTCTGTTTTCCATTCACTTGAAAGATTATTTTCCAGCCTCCAACTCTGAACATGTGGATGTCCTTTGCAGTGAGATGTGTTTTCTGAAGGCAGCAGATTTATCCAGTTTGCCACTCTAGGTCGTTTCAGTGGCACATGTAGTCCATTCACATTCAAAATGATTATTGAAATGTGAGAGTTTTTCCCTTTTATAGGACTGTATTTTCATTTTTGTCAGTGCTCTGTATGGTCTGCTGACTCTGTGCTTGCCTCTAGTCTTGTGAGGGGCATGATTGTTCTTTTTTTCCTTGTGTTTAACACCTTCTTAAGCATCTTCTGAAGGGCTGGTCTGGCGGAGCATATTTTCTTAGAGATTGGATGTCTGGGAATGATTTTAGTTCCCCATCACTGACAAAGTCTAGCTTGGCAGGGTAGGAAATTCTTGGCTGGAATTGCTTATCCTTAACAATGTTAAAAATTGAACTCCAGTCACTTCTGACTTGTAGTGTATCTACAGATAAATTTGGAGCAATTCTGATGTAGTCTGACCGTTCTCTCTTGCTGCCTTTAGGATTTTTTCTTTCAGGCTTATTTTGTGGAGGCAGATTACTATTTGTCTTGGGGGTGGTTTTCTCATATACTATCTTATGGGGATTCTCTCAATCTCTTGTGCTTGGTTGGTCATCTCTCTGGCTGGACATGGGAAGTTTTCTTGAATGACCTCATGGAATCCTTGTTCCATAGTGTTTTCCATTTCTCCTTCTGCTTCAGGGATACCAATCAGGCATAGATTTGGCTTCTTGATGTAGTTTCACATCTCTTAGAGACTTTGCTCCTTCTTGTTAAGCTTTCGTTCTGTTTTTGACAGATTGGGTTAATTCTGTATTTTTGTCTTCTCTCTCTGAGATTCTTTACTCTGCCTGGTTGAGTCTATTACTATGCTTGTTAAAGTGTTCTTGATTTCCAGGATAAAGTTTTTCATTTCCATTATTTAAATAGGTATTTTTGAAATTGGCCACCTCTACTTTTACTTCCTGTAGGACTTCAGTGAATTTCACTCCTAGTTTCTCTTGGTTCCTGTTTACTTTTGCCATTCATTCTCTGATTTCTGTAGCTGTCACCTGGGGTAGGTCATTCTGGGGGGTTTCCATTGTCTATGTTCTGATAGCTGCTTTTTCAGGCACTGTCTCTTTAGAACTCTAATGGTTGCCTATTTTTTTTGTTGATTTTTCCTCATTTGTGACAGTTCTATCTTCATACTCTACATTTTCTTTTGATTTAAAGTTCTGAAGCTATTCAATTACCTTCTGTTCTAGAGTCCTTCCTGTGATTCAATATATGTCACTCAATGAGAGAGTGAGGAACATTCACATCTACTCCTTGCTTCACTCTGTGATAAATTCTGTCATTGCAGAGCTTCTCACCCACTGCTAAACTTTTAGACTGGCTTTCAGCCTTAACTGCTAGTGTGTGTGTGTGTGTGTGTGTGTGTGTGTGTGTGTGGAGTGGGGAGGACTAGGTCTTCTGTCTGTTGACTGCAGCCTACAGCCCAGGTGCCTTCCCACTGAGAGATCCCTCAGGTGTCTGTCATGTCAATCCCTCCCTGTTTAGGTCTGCACTTTGCTTTTCAAATAGAGTCGATTTTCTGCCACTGAGGAGATGGCAGGCATTGCCCTGCTTGGATGTATGACTTGAGAGACTTCTTCCTGGTCTGGCTGGGGAGATAGTCACCAGCTGCTTGCAGTGCATGTCTGCTGGGCTGGACCCTCCCCAACCATGAGTAAACAGTTTGGCAGAAAGCCACACTCACAGCAGCTTTGCCAGGTTCATTCTGCAGGCAGGCCCTCCCCCACCATGAGTCACCAGTTTGACAGAAATCTGCATATATAGCAGCTGCCCCAGTGTGGGCCTTTCTCCTGTTCTACTTGGGCTGTGGTTGTTCAAAGTCCTGTGCTCTGCTCAGGACTCCTTTCAGATGGGACTGATGTCCCACACCAGCCTGGAAGAGGGTGAACCAACCCAAAGCATCTTTGGCTCACTCACTTTAATCTGCTGGATAAGACTTCAGTTCTTGTGCTAGCCTGATGCATGGTGGGGAATGGGGTGCCTGGATTTCCACATCTGCCATGGTATCTGATCTCTGTGTGTTGAAAGAGAACTTTGCTGGGTGCAGTGTGTACCACTCTTCCAAAAATGCTCAAGGTTTATTGGCAGTTGGGTCTCCACTCTTTGCCTTACTGGGCGAGAGTGATGCCAGTCAGCTGCTCCATGGTGTCCATCTTCAAGAATTAGTCAACTGCTAATTATGTTTAAAGTTTCTTTTTAAAAAATTCTTCATTTGACCATGGGTACTAAAAAGGACAAGAAAATACTGACAACTCAAGTACATTGTCATGGTTCTTCCTTAACAACATATGAAGGTCTAGACCATCTATTGTTTGGCTATTGAATAATACTAAAACATTTTTCTCACTTAATCTATTGGAATGATGTGGTATAAAGTTCTTTTTGGAATTTATTAAATTATTGCTGGGAGGAATGGAGTAGATAGCATTTCCCCCACTTGATAGATGAGAACTTAGATATTCAGGAGTTGAAAATATCTTTGGCCTTTATTTGATGAGTGAGCAAACTGATTATCATCTGCTTTCCTTGATCAGGTTATTCAAGTCTGTAGACTTTTCTGGTGTGTATAAATTACAATTGTTTCATTACATAGCAAGGTTTTCATATATTATTTAGTAGTGTGTGCATCATTTTTAAATGTCCTTTCACTCCAGAAATTAAGGAAGAATAAGGAGCAGAAAATCAGCCTGATGGAAAAAGATTTAATCTGTACATGAAATGAGGAAATGATTTTTGAAATACTGACCTGCTTTTAATGATACAGAAGAGTAGCAAAAAATAATAATAATAATACAATCGGCTGTGGCATGCTATTTTTTTTTAACAGTTCCAGTATCTAATTGTGCTACAGAAAGATATTGAATTCTTATTATATTAGATACAAAGCTCTCTGATCATCTATGTTTTGTTCTTTAGGCCCTAAATATATGTGCTTACATCCACTGATTTTTTTCAGAGGAAAATAATTGAACATAATACTATCTGTGTCTCAAAAACATATATTGCATTTATTTGTGTTTCCTTTCCTGTCTCACTCTTCCAAATACACTCTCTCTCTCTCTCTCTCTCTCAAAGGAAAAAAGAACTCTTTTCCTACTTAGCAGCTCCCTTACCACCACCATTTTTTTGAAATAGCAAGTTCTACAACCTCAGAAGAGCAGATTTGTCCTTTCTCTCCTTGAGTAGAAAAGCCAAAAAACCACCTCTTGCTGCTGGCTGGGTTAGGAAATAGCAAAGCACTACACAACATTTTTTCTTGGCAGTGTGCAGTTATATTTTACTCCTCTCCTTCCCTAAAGCTATTTCATTCACATAAGATGCCCCAGGACCAGTGATCCTTCATTCATTCATTTACAAAGCTAATGTAATTGGATACTATTTTGAAATTATTAATGTGTTTCCCTCTATTATCTTTCTGAGTATAAAATCTTCACCCTAGTCCTTCTTTATATGGGTGATTAGAAGGGCAAAGAAAGAAGGATAAAAGGAATGCCAATTTGGGGCATGCATATAAAGAACAAAAAATAGATGTGGAAGCCAGGCTATTTTCTTGCAAGATAATTTTCCAAATTTTTCAGTTATCACTCTTGCCTTCTTACACATACCAAAAGCATAGACTGAAATTCACCTGTAGTATAGAGTGAGATTTCTCAGGATATCTGTGGTGAAGCACCAGATTTTTTTCCCTCAGTCTCTCAAAGAAGAATTATTTTGTACAATACAATTAAAACTCGTTAGTGGGAAAATTTTAATTAAAAAAAAGGACGCAAAATACAATCCTTAATTCGTTTTAATAGTAGATTCGATCAACAAATTACTGTCAAATTGTATTAAAAGTATAAAACATTTCAATTTTGTACTTATCTCATTGTGGAGCAGAAACAAAGAGGTTTACAGAGTACCCTGGATCAGAAACCTCACTTTTTTAGTAGCACTGAAAAAGTCACATCTCCACCTATGATGCTGAAGTTTCTGGATAATACCCCAAATTTCTTCTTAAGATCCTCCTATAGAGTGTGGATGCTCATTCAAGAGCCACAGAAGAGGGAAGAAAGGAGACTTAGAGGCTGGTAGGAGAGGTCAAGCCAATGATCTGTATAGAAGGAGTAAAACACCTGTTGGAAGGCTGCAAAATAATAGGATGCAAAGGGAGGCTGAGTGAACCAGGGAGTGCTTCATGGTTCTAACCAAGTCAACATAGAAACGAAAATCAACATTTCAAGTGTTACAGACGTCTGCCTTAGAAACCACCAGTAACCAGAAGAGCTTGGAATAATAAGAATACCACGTGGCTCTGATGACCTGTCTTTCTCTCACCCACCATTGAGGTCACAGCAATCATCCCCTTTTTCCCCCTGAGTACTATACTATCTTAGTGAAAGAGGCAAGGGACAAGAAAAGGCTTAGATATGGAAAGATTTTATCAGAAACTGAATTTTGCATGAAGAAACTACTTGGTTTATCAGATGAACTAAGTTTTAACCAGATTAAACATTTAATTTCCCCACACCCACTCTAGGATGACCATCTTGTTCTGTTTTCCAGGACTTTCCTGGTTTTAGCTCTGAAAGTCTTGTTCTGGGAAGCCCTTCTGTCCTGTGCAAATGGAGATCCCACTGTCAGAATGATCAGATGGTGGGGATTGGGGAAGAAGTCCGGTCAACTACATATTAAGTAATAGATTAGTTACTACCATTTCTCTGCACATCAAAGTTTTAACATGAGCTACATTTTGCAACCTATAATGGTTAATTTTAATGTTCAGCTTGACAGAGCTAAGGGGTGCCCAGATAGTTGGCACAACGTTATTTCTCAGTGTGTCTGTGAGACTAGCATTTGAATCAGTATATTGAGTAAAGAGAACTGTCCTCACCAATGTGGGTGGGCATTATCTAGTCTGTTGAGGGTATGAGTAAAACAAAAAGGTGGAGAAAGGGCAAATTCACTCTCTTTGCATGAGCTGAAACATCTATCTCCTCTTGCTATTGGACACCAGTAGCCCTGATTCTTGGGCTTTCAGACTCAGACAGAGACTTAACACCTCTGTCACCTAGATAATCAGGCCTTTGGACTTGGACTGAATTACATCACTGGCTTTCCTGATTCTCCAGCTTTGCAGATGCCATACTGCAGGACTTCTCTGCCTTCATAACCATGCAAGATGAGAGAGAGAGAGAGAGAGATTATAGTTCCCTGAATAACTTTAATAAACAAACCTACTCCAAAAAACATATTGAGTGACTGCTATGGCCAGGCAATGAGGTAGACAAGTAGTAAACAGTAGTAAACAAAGCAGATGTGATTTCTGCCCTCATGGGAACTCAATCCAGGTAGAGGAATTACATTTATCCACTTGAACTTTCTTCCCTTTGGTTAATATCTGTTGCAGAGTCAAGTCTGAAAAGAAAAAGGAAAATAAACTATAGATGTAAATACCACCTGGCTATAAGAATCACTCCCCAGTTCCTTTCTATGCTTTCATTGGTTACATTGCTTTATGTATACTTTTGCTTAATCAAAAGTTCAGTCAGTTCTGCTACAGCTTGCTATGTACTGTGAGTAAATCACAATTTTTAATAAAAAGAACCAAGATTTTTTTAAAAGCAATTTTACTAAGTTTGATTATTGTCAGATTTCTTGTTTACTGAAAAAGGAACTTACTATAAAATAAATTCAATAATGGATAAGTATGGCGAACAAAGAAAAAATAATTATATGCATATTCCTACTCTGGGATAACAACCATCAATATTGTGGTGATCATCCTTTCATTTACCTCTTTGTGGATGCATGTAAAAGTATATATAATTTTAATTAACTAGGATGTTAACATACAAGCTGGGTTTTCCCATAGAGTCATTTTTGTCTCTAAAAAATTTTCTTTTACTTACTTTTCTTCAACCTCTCCTTCCTTCTTCTTCTTCATATATTTTATACTTTTTACTCCCAGGTTAGCAACCTGATAGGTATGTTTCCAGACTTTGTTCTTCATTGCTATAAATCTTAAAGATTATTGTAATTTTCAATACATAGCTGCTCAGATTTAGGTGCTGGTAGCCCCCTTTCCCCACCAACTCTAACTTTGGACACTGAAGAAAAAAAGACCCTTCTCCAGGGCAAGTGACTTCATGTAATATAAAGACATTGGAATATGGTCATATGGAATGAAATTGTGTTTTGGCCACTGGTGAGCTGTGTGATTTGGGGCAAGGAGGTTGCTTACTCTCTCTGAGCTTTAGTTTTCTTGTCTGGTGAGTAGTAACTATGATAGTGATATAGGTCACTGAGTTCGCCCATAGATAGCATTTTTCTTTAAGCACTTGTCAGATTGCAATGTAAATATTTGTTAGTAGGTCTGCCTTCTCCTTTAGAAGGTGGGTTCCTTGAAAGCAGAATCATGGTTTATTTATATTTTCTATAAACACCAAGCTTCTAGTATGTATTATAATTATTATATATTTTTAAGTGAAATAATTATTCTTTAACAATATACTGACCACTGACTAGCCCAACAGAAGCACGAGCTTACTTTGGCTATGGTAGGACATTCCAGGGCCCCTGTGCTATCAGATACCAGAAGGGAGTGGGGATGGCTAATTAAAAACACCTGACATTTCTCATGCCCACTCTCCCAAAATGAATAATATATTCACATACATGTTCTCATCACACTCTCAAGAAAATCTGATGAGCTAGGAGTATTATTCTTATGTTAACATAAAATAAAATTGAGACATTGAAAATTGAGAAGTTAAGCAAATTGCTCAGGTTAAGTAAATTTTACAGTGGTAGAACTGTAATTTGAACTTAAGCATTATTATGGAATGAATGTTTGCATCCTCCCAAAATTCATATGTTGAAACCCTAATACCCAGTGTGACTGGATTTGGAGATTATGCTAAAAAAGCAATTAAAGTTAAATGAAGTCATAAGTGTGGGGCCCTGATCTGATAGGAAGTGTCTTTATAAGAAGAGAGAGCTCTCTTTCCCTTTCCACATGCATGAACAGAGAAAAAGTCATGTGGGACAGAAACAAAAGGGCAGGCATCTGCAAGCCATGAAGAGAAAGAGAGCCCTCATCAAAAATTGAATTGACTGTAATGTTGAACTAGATTCCAGAACTGCCAGAAAATAGCCACCCAGTCTATAATGTTTTGTTGTGACAGCCTGAGCCAACTAATATGGGCATTTTTCTAGTTAGCTGTCATAGTTCATTCAGGATGCAAAAAAAAAAAAAAAAATCGTAAATTGGGTCGCATATAAACATCAAATATTTTTCACAGCTCTGAAGACTTGTGTTGTGGCTCAGAAATCAATACCCCCAAAATATGGCACTTTGTACATGCTGAACTGAAAAAGGAGCATCAGGGTCTCTCTGACCTCCCCAACCACTGTCTCTTCCAAAGCATAGGGCTCTCTGAAAGTCCTTATCTGCCTAAAAGAAGAAAACAATTACCTCTGGTCCCTTCCCTGAGTTTTCGTCAACTGAACCCATATGACAAGAAGGAAGACTAAACTCTTGTCAACAAACCTGAACAGACCATTGTCTGCTCTGTAGGCCCAACAGATTTCTGCAGACTATAGTGTGTTCTTCAAACTCATCGAATTATCTCAAGTAATCATGTATTTCCCACAACAGAATTCTTTCCTCCTTGCCCTATAACTTGTTTTCACAGGATCCAAGCTCCCATTCTTTCTGTAACTTCAAGATTCTGCACCTGATTTGGAGGTTGGTTCTTTGTTCTGAAGGCTTCCATGTATACATGTTAAATAAACTTCTTTGCCTTTTCTCCAATTAATCTGCCTTTATGAGTTGAATTTTCAGTGAGCCTTTTAAGATTCTCCTCAACCCCTACACTGGAAAGTCCAAAATCGAGGCATGACAGATTGAGTGTCTGGTGAAGTCCTGCTTCCCCATAGTTGGTACCTTCTTGGTCCTCACATAATGAAAGGGGCTAGTCAGCTCTCTGGGGTCTCTTTCATAACAGTACTAATCCCATTCATGAGGGCTCTGCCTTCATGGCCCAATCACCTCCCAAAGGGCTTACCTCCTAATATCAGACATTGATGATTAGGTTTCAGAATACGAATTTTGGAGGGACACAACATTCAGACCATAGCATTAACTATTGCAATATAGTAAATCATTCCAAAATATAAGACACAATTACTTTCTTAGTAATTTCTGTGGATCAGGAACTCTAGAAGGACTTAGCTGAAAAGATCTAACATTGCTGTTATTGGGGTTTCAGTCAAATTGTGACTAGAACTAGAACACCTGTCAGTTAGTTGGGAATCTCACTGTCCTCGTTTCAGGACTTCCCTGTAGGGTGTTTCTGCCTGGGCCATTAGACTGCCTAACAGCATGACAGGCTCACATCATTGGATGGCTTACATGGTAGATAAAGGTGTCAAGATTGAGTATTTCATCAAACAAGGCAGAAGCATCTTTGGCTTTTATGACTTAACCTCAAAGTCACTCAGTGTCACTTCCATTGCATTGGTTGTGAGCAAGTCATGGCCTGATGAGCTTGAAGGAAAGAGGGATTAAGCTCTACCTCTTCATAAGGACATGGTAAGGTTTTAGAAGAACATGTAGCCTTTTTATGGTCATCTTTTAAAATGCAATCTGCCATATATATATATGTATATATATATATATATATATATTTTTTTTTTTAAATAACACCTTGCCCTAGCCTTAATACTATTTTAAATTGAAAAGTATGAAAAAAAGTCACTCTCAAAATATCCAGACTTAGTTCACACACACACACACACACACACACACACACACATACATACACACACACACACACACGTATGTATGGGTCCAGGGACCATGATTTTTCCATAATAATTTAGCAAAGCTAAAATAGAAACACTTCTTATGGGAAGGATTAAAATATGGAGTCGAGATAAAAGATATATATCATTATGGGTTTTTTTGTTTTGTTTCTTTTTAGGATGAGCTAAGTGAAGCCCCACTCCACTTTAAGAGCTAGGGTCACAGAAGTCATGTCCAAACAGATGCCCTTTAATTGACTCTCTTAGCTAGGTTCTCTGGAGGCTTGGGCTCTATCGGTCTAGTGAAAGGATCACCCATCTTGCCATAAAACCAGGGAACTAAAGAGCCTTAAGCATCAACTAGGACATTTGTATGAGGGAATCTGACCCAGGGCTAAGCAATGAGCAACTGAGGTTGACCTCAGATTCCCTTCCAGAGCAGAGGCTGAACCAGTGGGGATGGGAAAGGGGCAGGATGGCAGTGTGGAGGAATGGGGAGTGATAGATGATGAGGGCAGGGGGAGTGGAATGAGATGGGGGTGGGTGGCAGGAATTCCACAGACTGAGCAGCAGTGTACTTGGTGGAATATAACTGGATGGAAGTGTCTTTCAAAGATACCAAGTGACCAAATTCTCCAGCAGCAGCACCCAGCAAACGCAGTAAGAAGTGCCTTTTTTTGCTTAATGCAAAAAGAGCTTCGTTGTCCACACTGGGGAAGAACTATCACAAAAGCCATGTGAGATGACCCAAAGGCTACATCTTGTTCATATTTGCTGTCTGGTAGAAAATTGTCTCTTAAGATGGAGTTTCTACAATTTCTCTTATTTTCTCTTGTCCTTGGAAGAGGTCTGCTGGAAAACAGACAGATCCCATGTGTTTTGTATTGATAACACCTTGCCCTTGCCTTAAGAGTGTTAAAAAGTGAAAGGAATGAAAAAAGTCACCACTCAAAAGATCCAGACTTAGTTAACAAAGAAAGTTCAAATACTGCTGAGGATACTGCTAGCAATGTTCATCAAGGACCTAACATGTTTATTGGAGGTCTCGGTGCTCTCTCTACTAATGTTTCATCAATACAGGGTATCAGGGTAAAAGTACCAGGGCTAGTTAATAATTAAAAGTAAATCAAGATGGCATTAATTCAGACTCTTTATTGAAAGGCAGAGAGTTTCTTTAAGAAATAAATCTTTTTTAACTGAATGTAACAGGACTGTGTAAATAAACACTGGTAGAGGAAAATGAGATGAATTAATTTGACTTTCCAGTGCCCCTTGACTCTTTCATACAACCGATGTTATCTTTATTTACAACCAAAGGTATCTTCCTGTAGCAAATATAAACTAGATAACTCATAAACAACAGACATTTATTCTCATGGTTCCAGAGTCTGGGAGGTTCAAGATCAAGGAAACAGCCGACTAAGTGTCTAGTGAGAGTCCACTTTTTGGTTCATAGCACAGCAGCTTCTTACTGTGTTCTCATGTGGTGGGAGGGGCAAGGCAGCTCTCTAGGGGTTCTTTTATAAGGTTATTGACCCTATCATGAGGGCTGCACCCTCATAACCTAATCACCTGTCAAAGGCCCTGCCTACCAATACCATCACATTTGAGATGGTCTCAAACAGTTAGGGTAAAATGAACTGAACTAAGTTGGCTTGTTAGTGCCCCTTAACTCCTTCATGCAACCAGTGGTGTTTGAATAAATTTTCTGGGGTTAAAAACAATTCACTGCAAGTGGCAATATCATTTTTTTTAATGACAAAAATCTTCCTAAGCGATAATATAATGCTTAGGACTAACTTCAGTTCAGAGAAGACGGTCATATAATAGTTCAGGAAATATGAGGACATATTTCATTTATTATTATTTTGTATGTTGATTCAAGGGGTACATGTGCAGGTTTGTTAAATAGAAACATTGCACGATGATGAGGCTGGGGCTTCTACTGAGCCTGTCACCCAGGTGGTGGACATAGTACCCAGTGGGTAGTTTTCAGCCCTTACCCTCCTCCCTTCCAACCCTTGTAGAATTGCCCCAGTGTCTATTGTAGAATTGCCCCAGTGTCTATTGTTCTTGTTCTTATGCCCATGTGCAAACAATGTTTAGCTTCCATTTAGTAGGGAGAACATATGGTATTCCATTTTCTCTTTCTATAATTCGCTGAGGATGATGGTCTTTAGCTGCATTTATGTTGTTGCAAAGGACATGATTTTGTTCTTTTTAATGACTGCATAGTATTCTATGGGGTATATGTATCATCTAGGTTGGTTCTATGGTTTTGCTATTGTGAGTAGTGCTGCGATACATATGCATGAGCTGGTGTCTTTTTGGTAGAGTGATTTGTGTTCCTTTGGGTATATACCAGTAGTGGGATTACTGGGTCGAGTGGTAGCTTTTTAGTTTTTAAGAAGTCTCCCAACTGCTTTCCATAGAGGTTTAAGTACTGTGCATTCTTACCAGTAAAGTAGAGTGGACACATTTTATAATATTGTCATTTCCTTTCCATTTTCCTTCCCAATTTCAAGAAGATATTCTACTGTTGGCAACACATTTGTATGAAACCTTTTGAACTGTCTTTTTTCCCACATGCATAGACTAGCAACTGAAATCAGGGAACAAATTAATTCAGAGTAATTAAGAGTGGAGATTTAAGCTGTTGAAGAACACATTCTATTTTTTATGAAATATTTGAAAAGGCATAAGAGAAAAGTATATGTATTGATATATTTTTCTTCCAAGCTTAGCACGTTTTGTCTTGGTAATCTTTCATCATAGAAGTTGATGTCAAGTCTCTCATTCTTGTCCCTAACCCCCCAGCAATGCAAAGCAATCTGAAGTGGCATTGTCCAATCTAAAGTGCACATTGGTCTGAGGAATGAAGAATATTTCTTCTCCACCTAGGATGATTGTCCTGCTTAGCTAGGCATCACTTTGGAAAGAAAAGAACACTGCAAAAGCAGTGAGTACAACTCTGTGCTGAATGGAAGGGCAGCTGACCCATCTTAATTACTGTGGATACCATAATAGTCACTGCCTCTCTAATGCCTTCCTGCAGGTTAAACTGCAGCACCTTTTGATAATCCAGTGGCAGGAACTTCCCTTTAGAATCACTTTCCCTAGAAGAATCACATCCCTGAAATATTTTTTCATCATGTTTCAACAACCCACAGGTTTTTTTGGAGTAAAATTCAGAGCCAAATTAATGAGAAGGCAAGCTGGGTGTCTACCTAGGATGCAGTTCTAAAAGAGGAACTGAAATATTGCTGGAATAAATTGACAAAATGTAAATTGGTTTCACTTCTCACTGGTGTCAACCTGTCTGTGTTGAGTACTTTTGTGAATCACACGTGAGCTCACCGTCAGCTCAGTTCCAAAATCAATAATGCATGTGGTTTTGCTTACCAGGAATGAACGATTTGGTTTAATTACCCAAATGTTAAATCTCCTCATTTTCCTCCCAAGATACTGACTCACGTAGGAAATTGCAAAAGAAAATTAAGAGAGAAAACTATAGAAAAGGTAAGAAATGTTTTGCAGGGTTTTTTTTCAGTCCGTATCGCTGTATCTAGTGAAGTTAGAAAGAGGCTGTTTTCATATACAGTTTTTGTTAATAAAAAATCAGTTTTTCTTTTAGCTTCCATGAAAAAAGAGGTAAAATATTTAAAGAAAATACAGTAGAAGAGGTGCCAAAACATTGACCTTCCTTGAGCAACCACATGTCACAAATCAGCCCTGAATGACATAGGGTCTATTTGATCAGCTTTTCACCCTCTTTGTTGAGGGGCAAATCCATAACGGAAGGTATTTAGACATGACTGTGACCTTCAGAGGCCCATTTGCTAGATATGTTCTTATTAAATAATCAACTCCTTTAAGTTTAGTGAACCATGCTTTTGAAGTATTTTCCTTAACTCTCCACTATTCTTCACTTTTACTCTAGAAATTTTTGGTTTGTTTATTGGGTAATTCATCATCAGTTACAATTTCTCTGAATGTCACTTATAATTTATCCAGAAATATCATGAAAATTCTACATCAAATTAATTTGTTTTTACTCAGTCATTAGAAAACTAGCACAGTTTTTTTTGAGTACTTACCATGCAGCTAATGACTATATACAATTATGTAATAGGTATTCATTTTATTTTTACAATAACCTCTTCACATAAGCCAAAACATATTCCACTTTTTTTGCCTAAAGAGACAGTAACAAAACTAGAATTTGAATTCAGGCACATTAACTTGTCTGATGCCAGAACTCATGCTCTAAAGGACTGCACTAACTGCCATTCATGTCTTTCATTTACTGAGTACATGATATGTGTCATCTTCTGCACTGGGCACTTTGAATTCATTCCAGCTGGACTCACCAAAATTCAGAGGGGCTGAATAGCTGTCGAAATAGTCTCAATGAGTGCAAAGCTAGAGTTCAAAGTCAGGCCAGTTCTCTTCAAGTACACAGATGATCACAATGTGCCTCAATCTTTAGGAAGAGTGTTGGGAGTTTTCTTGGAATACTGACAACTCCCTCAGTGCACAGCATCTCCATTGGCATAACTGAAGGATTTTAACTGTTTGTCTTTTTTTTTTTTGAGTTGGAGTCTCACTGTCGCCCGTACTGGAGTGCAGTGGCCGCTCCCGGCCGCCGCAGCCTCGACCTGCTGGGCTCCGGTGATCCTTCCGCCTCAGCCTTCCAAGTAGCTGGAACTACAGGTGCGCGCTACCATGCCTGGCTCATTTTTTATTTATTGTAGAGATGAGGTCTCGCCAAGTTGCCCAGGCGGGTCTCAAACCTGCAGGCTCAGGCAATCCACTCACCTCAGCCTCCCAAAGGTGCGGGATTACAGACTGAGGCACCAAGCCCGGCTAAGGATTTTAATACTATGAAATTTTTAATATTTGGGAGCGAGTGGGTTTTATGTACTTGTTTTTTAAATATAACTGTGAGAATGCTTGTCCATATCTTGGTTATTCCATGCTTAATTTATTTCAGGAACTTCTAGATGCCATCTGGCCAAAATTCTTTGCATACAAAAATTAGCTGAATGTATTATTTTTTGAGGTTTTGATGTAGGATAGGATTGCTCTCTATCCTTTCATCCCTGATGTTCTTCTTATTAGGTAAATGAAGCTTATAAACATTTATCCTAAGCCATTTTTTAATTTAGCTTTTCTTTTCATTTTATTTTGGCAAAAGCAGAGAGATAAAACTCTATATTAACCTAAATATTTAGCTTATAAAATTGCAGTATTTAACAAACCATGTCCATTTTATTATCAGGCAGAATTTCTTCTGTTTTTAGTTCAGCAGCTCTGAAAAAGTAAACTTAAGAAACATTTGCTTTAATTCTCATCAGTTATCAAATATCACCTATGCTTAAGCTTGAATCGTTGTTTTAAACAAATATTTTCCTGAATGGATTCCATTCATCATATCAATATAGGCAGCTGCTATGGTTGGTCATTAATAGGGCTCTTGAGTTAAACAACTTCAAACATGGCTCCTGATGACTCTTGATATCATGCCCTTGTATAGTACCCTCCTCTCTTTAATGTGGTCTGGATCAAATGATTTGCTTTTAATAAGAAGAATATATCAAAAGTGATTGGTGCCATTTCCATGATTAGTTTACAAAAAGATATTGACTTCCATCTTGCTAAAACTTTTTCTTGCTGGCTATCTCTCTTGCCCTCTCATTTGCTCACTCTAAAGAAGCAAGTTGCCATGCTGTGAGATGCTGTATGGAAAGACCTACTTGGTAAGGAATGTAAAAAGACATCTGGCCAAAAGCTTACAAGGAACTTAGGCTCTTGTCCAATAGCCTATGCAGACAACCATGTGTTCTTGGAGTGATTTGGGAAGCAAATTCTTCCCAGTTAAGCCAATCAGATGACTGTAACCACATGAGAGATCCTGAGCTAGAAGACGTAGCTAAGAGCACCAAGATTGCTGATCCACAGTATGAGATGATAATATGTGCTGCTTTAACCTGCTAAGTTTTGGAGTAATTTGTTGTGTAGCCATAGATAATTAATACAGATTTTGGTACTGGGAGTGGGGTGCTTCTATAACAAACATCTAAAAATGTGGGCATAGCATGGGAACTGGGTATTGGGTGGATGCTAGAAGAAAGTGGAAGATGATAGAGAGAGCTAAATTGCCTGGAACAGACTGTAAAAATCTGGACTTTGAGGATATTACTAGTGAGGGTCAACAGAAAGTGAGGAATATGTTACTGGAAAATAGAGGAAAGGGGATCCTTGTTATGGAATGGTAAAAAGATTAATGACACTGTTGTCTACAGTTATAAGTAAAGGAGAATATATGCTTAATAGCCTTGACCACCTAGCTAACAAGATTCCAAGCAAAGTGTTATAGGTCTTGCTTGGCTTCTTCTCAATACTTGTAATAAAATATGAGAGAGAGAGAGAGAGAGAGAGAGAGAGAGAGGAAGAGAGATTGAGATTGCTAGTAAGCAATAAGGAGATATAAATGCTTAATGCTTTAGAAAATTTTCAGTTTCTGCAGACAGCAAGTATATGTATAATTAAGAAATGGCATCTGAGTACTGTCAGAAAAAAATATGATCTAGAGATAAGCCTGGCTTAGAGAAAGAGTTGAGGGTGTAACTGTGCAATCTTTTTAGATCTCAGAAAAATAAATCAGATTAATATGCAGTCACATAAAGAGATTCAGGAGTATCTTCTCAAGCAAGCAATATTATCTCTGTGAAGCTTAAGAACATTGTCCTTCAGCTATCTCCACAGAAACTCAAGGTTCTGAAGGGCTTTTCTCAAAGATATCTGTAGTTGTGGCTTTTTGTGTGAGTGTGGAATAAACCCCCATAGGATTCAGAAAAGGCTCACAAAGTTTTTGAGAAAACTGTATTAGATACATTGTCAGTTTCAACTAAAAGGGGCAGAGAGAGGACAAAATGAAAAGAGAAGTTGAACTCTTCAAAATTCTATCACAAAGCTAGCTGGAAAAACAATTCATCTACAAACATATGCTATCTTTTATGAAAAAGAAATGAAGACTCAAAGAAAAAAACCAAAAATTCAAAGAGCAGAGCTCAGAGCCATAAAGGATTATTCCCAGGGCTTGATACCCAATTAAGGAATTTACAATGTTTTTCCAGCAGTTTTCATAATTGTTGTAGACTAGTAACACTTTCTGTCTACCCTCTTCCTCCTTTTGGAGAGTGTCTAAAATGGTTATCTTATGCCTGCCCCACCATTTTGTGTTCTGATGTGTTGGGGCAGGTAACTTGTGGATAGGTATACTCGAGGAACTGAGTCTGAAGAACTTCATCTACATCTACACATGGGCTTGATTTAGAATATATGCGTCTGGTATTTGCATTGATTCTGTAGTGTGATGAGACTTTTGGAGATCCTAGTAGAGGCTAAAAGTTAATTTTCATGTGGAAGGAACATGTATGATTGGGGAACAGAGGATAGAATGTGATAGGTAGCTTCTAACATGGCTCCCAATGGCCTATTTCTTCCTCTTCTAGTATCTATGATCTTCTCCTCTTGAATAAGGTCTGGACTCAATGACTTCTAACTAATAAAATATGGCAAAGATGATGGGGTATCTCTTCCCTTATTAGGTTAAAAAAGACTGTGACTTATTTCGTCCAAGCACTCCCTGTCTTGCTGGTACTCTTTCTTGCCCTCTAGTTTGTTTGCCATGATGAAGCACTCTGCCATATTGTGAGATGCTCAGTGAAGATATCCATATGGCAAAGAATCAAGAGAAATCTCTGACCAATGGCATGTTAGGAACTAAGGTTTAGTCCAATTGCCGGCAAGAAAATTAATCTTTCCAACAACGATAAGAGCGAGCTAGAGTGATATTCTTTCTAATCATGCCTTGAGATGATTGTAGCCTTTTTAGAGATGCTGAGCAAGAGACTCTGGCCCAGAGACACTGTGAAATAATTAGTGTGTATTATTTTAATCTGCTAAATTGGGAGGGGCAACTTGTTAACAGAAATAGTTGACAAATACAGCTCATTACTGTCAGTCTTCCCCAAGAGCTATGCTGAAACATGCTCTGCTCAGGTTAGGATGCCCAGGAATTTCTGTTCTTTTTGTCTCCTGGTAGACATTTTGTCTCCTGGTAGACATCTCCTGCATATTTTGAGGTACATATTTCTGAACCTGAAACTTATTTACTTCAATTTTTTGTTCCCTAGAGAGAAAGTAAAACTTCATTTTTTTCCCCCAGAAACATAATCTTCCTGCTATTGGGATGTCTCTGTGTAGTTGTCTCCTTGTTTTTTCCTCTTAAGTTCTAACATAGGTCCCAAATAAGGGTTCACAGATAGACCCTTTCCCCTGACTTTCAACCCCCATGTTTTTATCATCAATATTAAATTTCTATAATTAGCAAAAATAAGAAATATGTGGCAATTGTTAACAATAGTTGCATATTTAATAATAACTTCAATAATAGTTTGCATTTAACAAGAGCCTAGTCTGTGTCAGACATTAGGGTAAGACTTTTATGTAATATTACATGCAAGTTAAAACATCTAATATTGCTAATTTTACCCACTAGACTATGTTTTTTTAATTTGCAGACAAGAAAATAAAGGTTTAGGGAGGAGGTGACTTGCTCACAGTTACACAGACAGTAGAAACAGAGCAGGCATATGAACCTTAATCTAGATAATCTATCTTTAAAGACCACACTTATTTATGGAAAAAGAAAATTTAAATAATTTCACTACCACAAATCTTACCATCAGAAATAATGTCTGCTAATATATTGACTTATTTCTTCTTTATATATATATGTAAATATATATTTTATAGGGTAAAAGATTCTGCTTTTTCTATTTAAATTGTATTGTAAATATTGTCTTAAGCTATGCTTTTGGAAACATAATTTCTAATAGGCATACTATATTCTGGCATGTTTCATATTTTAATTTTTAAATTATTGCCTTATTGTTGGGCATCCTGTATTTTTCTAATAGATAATACTTGAATAATATTCAAGAATTCAATATTTTTGAACATGGAGACTTATATTCAAGAATATAATCTTTAATTGACATATTTCATGCTTGATTATTTTCCTGGCATAAAATTTTAGAAGTGGAAGTACTAGGTCAAATGTATAATCATTTTAAAGCTTCTTGATACGTATTAACAAAATGATTTCCAGAAAGGCAAAAAGCCAAGTGACACTCCCTTAAGCAATTTAAGTGCTTGTTTGTCTTGTCAAACCTAAACCAGTAATTTTATTATTTCAAATTTTCCAAGTTAATTTAAAAATTCATCTAAAAATCATTTCAGTTTTTATCCTTATTGGGTGTGAAAAAATTATCCAAATTTTCATCCATTTATTTCTAAGTGTATTAATTATTGAGAGAGGAAGAAGAGAGGGAAGAGCGTAAAGGGTTGGTGAGGCAGAGGGAACAGCTGAGTAGAGGGACAGAGTTATGAGAAGGCAAGACATGAAGGCAAATGGCAGCTATTATAGAACTGAAAGTATGGAAATGACAGGACAAGAATTATATTTTCAAAGATTGTTCTGGAAACAAGGTATAGAGTAAACTCACAAAAATTGGCACAGAGTGAGTGGGTGACAATCAAATCAAAGAAATCAGTTAAGAAGCTAGTTTAGCACAGTCATAAATCACTTAATGGTGAAGATAAGTTCTGAGAAATGTGTCGTTAGGCGATTTCATTGCTGGACAAACATCATAGAACTTACTCAAATCTAGATGGTAGAGCCCACTATACATCCAGGCTGTATGGTATAGCCTATTGCTCCTTGGCTGCAAACTGTGCAGCACATTACTGTACTGAATATTGTAAGCAGTTGGAACACAATGCCACATATTTGTGTATCTAAACTTAGAAAAATGTACAGTAAAAATATGGTATTATAATCCTATGGGACCACGACCATAGGTGCAGTCCATCATTGATTGAAATGTGATTTGGGGCACATGACTGTGGTCAATAAAGAAATTAGGTGTGAAGACAATCCAGAACTAAAATTATGGTCATTAAAATTGAGATAAGGGGAAAAATCCAAGGGTTATTTAGGAGGTTGAATCAAAGGGTGCATGGAGGCTTCTTGGATGTGGGAAGAATAGAAGTATGAGGTGACCACCAGATGTTTGGCTAGTGAGATGTGAGTGGTAGCATTTCACTGGATTAAGGAATACAGGCACTTTGGAGAAGCCACATGAAGACATCCAGGGCCAGTCAGTTGTCTAAGTTTGTCACTCGGAAGAAAAATGGGCATTGGAGGCAGGTTTAGAGGTGTTATTTGAGATGGTTCTCCAAAGCTTCCGTTGTATCATTTGCAAAGTGTGGAAAATAAAGCTTAATTCATGTGATTGTTGGAAGAAACAAATGAAATAATGTTTATAAAGTATTTAGTGTAGTGCCTGGAGCATAGTAAACACTAAATAATGAGAGCTGCCCTATTATTATTATTAAGAAGGCAAGAATGATCATTAATATATCATACTTAACAGATATTAAGAAAGATAAGCCCTAAAAATACATCAGGCTAATATCTTAGTGATGAGAATCTAGGTGACCTTGTAAAGAACAGTTTTTGTGAGGAAGTAATTTATTTTGAGAGACCTGAGGGCTATTTTGAAGTGTGCCAAGAGCATATTGCAGTGAAAGCAAGAGACAGGAGAGGCTGAAGATAAAACAAGAAATGAAAGAATAAACCAAGATGTATGGTCCCTGTGATAAGCAGAATAATAATCCCCATCCGCCATCCCAAAGATGTCCATATTCCAATCTCTGGAACCTGTCATGTTACCTTACATGACAGAGGGGACTCTGTGGATGTGTTTAAAGATCTTAAAATGGAGAAATCATCCTGGATTTTACAGGTAGGCCCAGTACAATCACAAGAGTCCTTAATAGGGAGGGGCAGGAGGGTCAGAGTCAAAGAAGGAAATGTGATGAGAGAAGAAAACTTTGGGTGGTGCCACCATGAGCCAAAGAATGTGAACAGTCTCTAGAAGTTGGAAAAGAGAAAGAATGGAATCTACAGCACCTCTAGAGGGAATGTAGCTTTGCTGACACATTTCTTTTAGCTCCATAAAACCCATTTTGGACTTTTGACCTACAGAACCATTTAAAAAATGTGTTTATTTTTATTTTTCATTTTTATTGTTTTAGAAAGCAGGATTTATTGAGAGGACAGAAAAACTCTGACAGTGGGAGGGGACCCAAAGAGGTTGCCCCTAAAAAACGCGTTTGTTAGAGCAATAGCAGGAAACTAATGTGCAGTAGTTCCTTAAGAGTTGGGCAGGGGAGGAGTGAGACTTGGCTAAGTTTAAGGAATCAGACTTGGCTTGGTCAGTAGAATATATAGGGTAAACAGTGGCCAAGGTAATCTTTGAGGCTGATCAGCATGGCTGTGATTAGAGCCTAGAGCCATGACTCACACAAACGGAGTGCTCAATTAATATGTCCTAAATAGATTAGTAACTCAGAAAATTTTAAGTTTTTTCTTATATTTTTTAACCTCACTTTTATCTTTTTGACCTCCTCAGGTGTTCATGTAAGAGCTTCAAGTTTTAGAGGCTGATTTTAGTTCCTCTGAAAGTTTCTTTTGCTGAGTGTAAAACGTAAATTAAAGCTGATGAATTTCAGTTCATTTCTGCAAAGAACTAACTCAAACAAATCTCTCATTTCTATCTCCCTTAAGTGAAAACTGACCTGTACAATTCAATCTCCATTGAGATGAATTAGAAATTAGAAGTGTTCCATGCAGTTTTAAGCAGCTCCAGGATTTGTCATTACATTTTTACAAATTTATTTAGAGGGGACTAACAATAAAGATTAAAAGCAATAACTGCAAAGTACATATAGGGGCAAGATTTGAAAGGACACAAGTTCCTGCTCAAAAAGAAAAGTCCCTGAGACTGAGGATTCTGGTCATCCATGTATTCATTTCTTGCTCCTACTGACATCCTTTGAAAGAATCAACTACAGTGTTTAATTCGACATTCAAAGAATACACTGCTAACCATACAGTCCACTGTGATAAAGTTAAAATGTGTGGGAAATTTCATCTATGAGTGTAAGAAAGGCCTGGGATTCTTGTCCTTCTTCAGCCTCTACCTTTTCTTCCTTGAGACTTGTAATTTGCACTTAGTGACATGATTTGCTTCTTTCCACTACCCTCCAGGACCCCTGGAGTACTGACCCAAAGAGTACTGTTTGAGACTACTTCTTTTGCTAAATAGTAGTGTTTGGGGATTATTCCCTTTCCCCCAGACATTGTAGCCTATATTTTACAAGATAGTCTCTTCATCATAATTCATATCTCCTTTCTTTCTTCTAGCCCTCTGGACTTATTCTTGTCTTCATTTTTTGTTTGTAACTGCCTCCACTCGGTGAGACTAGAAATTTGACCGTAATCTTGACTAGAAATTTAATCAGATTTTTGAGGAGAGTATAGAAGTGTCCTAGAGATGAGGGGAAGGTAAGAAGTAGACTTATTGCTCAAGTAAAAAATTGAAAATGATTGTAAATATTATAACCAGATGACCATAAATAGTACCTTTTCATGACTCCTTAACTGGTCCTCTCTGTCACCATTTAGGATTGTACTGTAGATTTCCATAGCAACTCTCCTTAATTGTTGTTATGTCAACGTAGTCATTATCACATCCACCAAGGGAGAAGACTGGTCATTTTCTCAGTAAGAAAAGAAAATAAATATAGTCTATGGAGGCTCCAAGGAAGATGAATCATTTATATCCTTC
Source organism: Tarsius wallacei (assembly GCA_963574415.1). NCBI lineage: Eukaryota > Metazoa > Chordata > Mammalia > Primates > Tarsiidae > Tarsius > Tarsius wallacei. Next base: position 90,517 of record CAUYQG010017705.1, read on the forward strand.
CCACCTAACTATATCCTGAAACATTCCCTACCAGTTGTGCAGACACTGTTACTTATAATGAGTTTGGAAGCAGAACAAACTCTTTCAGGTCACCCTACAAAAATACATAAATTCCCATGAACTCAGGTAAACATGGTTTATAGTGTTGGCTTTTATTGGGCCATTAGTAAATGAGCAGAAGTGATATATATCACTTTTTGAGAAGCTTTATTATGGCAATTAGAGAATACTTGAAGGTTCAGGCTTGTATCCCCCCTCCCCACACACATATACATGTCATCACCCAATCTTAGAAAACTCTCCAATTATGATTACAGGCACACCTCGGACATATTGTGGGTATAGTTTTAAACTACAGTAAAACAAATATAACAAAAAAGAAGTGAGTCACAAATATTTTGATTTCCTAGTGCATGTAAAAGTTATATTTACACTATACTGTAGTATATTAAATATGCAAAAGAGTCATATCTTAAAAAACATACATACCTTAATTTTAAAATACTTTACTGCTAAACAGTGCTAACAATCATCTAAGCCTTCAACAAATTATACTCTTTTTTACTGGAGGAGGGTCTTCCTCAATGTTGATGACTGCTAGTGGTAAGGGTGGTGGTGCTGAAGGTTAGGGTGGCTGTGGCAATTTATTTTAAAAAAAAGACAACAAAGAAGTTTGCTGCATGGACTAATTCTTCCTTTCATGAAAGATTTCTCCATAGCATGAGATGCTGTTTAATAGCATTTTACCCACAGTAGAACTTTTTTTTGAAATTGGAGTCAATCCACTCAGACTCTGCTCCTGCTTTATCAACTAAGTTTATGCAACATCCTAAATCCTTTGTGGTCATTTGAGCAATGTTCATAGCATCTTCATAAAGAGCAGATACCGTTTCAAGAAACCACTTTATTTGCTCATCATACAAACCTATACCTCATCCATTAAAGGTGTATGAGATTGCAGCAATTAAGTCACATCTTCAATCTTCACTTCTAATTCTAGGTCTCTTGTTGTTTCAGTCACATTTGCAGTTACTATCTCCACTGACATCTTGAACCCCTCAAAATCATCCATGAAGTTTGCAATCAACTCCTTCCTAATTTCTGTTAGTGTTGTGATATTGGCCTCCCATAATTCACAAATGTTCTCAATGGCATTTAGAATGGTGAATCCTTTCCAGAAGGTTTTCAATTTACTTTGCTAGATTTATCAGAGGAATCACTATCTATGGCAGCTATAGCCTTCCAAGATATATTTGTTAAATAACAAAACTTGAAAGTCAAAAGTATTTCTTGATTCGTGGGCTACAGATGGATGTCGTGTTAGCAGGCATGAAAGCAACATTAATTTCCTTGTACATCTCCATCAGAGCTCTTGAGGGACCAGGTGCATTGTCAGTGAGTAGCTACATTTTGAAAGAATCTTTTCTTTCTGAGCAGTAGTTCTCAACAGTGGGCTTAAAATATTCAATAAACCATGCTGTCAACAGATGTGCTGTCATACAACTTTGTTGTTCCATTTATAGAGCTCAGGCAGAATAGATTTAGCACAATTCTTAAGAGCTCTACAATTTTTGGAATGGAAAATGAGCACTAGCTTTAACTTAAAGTCACCAGCTGCATTAGCCCCTAACAAGACAATCTGTCCTTTGAAGTTTTAAAGCCCGGCATTGACTTCTCCCTTTTTAGCTATGAAAGTCCTAGATGGCATCTCCTTAAAATAGAAGTCTATTTCATCTCCATGGAAAATCTGTTGTTTAATGTAGCCACCTTTATCAATGATCTTAGCTAGATCTTCTGAATAACTTTATACAGCTTCTACATCAGCAGTTGCTGTTTCACCTTGCACTTTTCTGTTATGGAAATGGCTTCTTTCCATAAACCTCATGATCCAACCTCTGCTAGTTTCAAACTTTCCTTCCATAGCTTCTTCTCCTCTCTCAAACAAAGAGAATTAGGGCCTTGCTCTGGATTAGGCTTTGGCCTCAAGCAATGCTGTGGCTGGTTTGATCTTCTATTCAAACCAATCGAACATTCTCCATATCAGAAATAAAGGAGTTTTGCTTCCTTAATATTTGTGTGTTCACTGAAGTAGCTCTTTGAATTTCTTTCAACTTTTTCTTTACTTTTACAACTTGGCTGTTTGACCCAAGAGGCTTAGTTTTTGGCCTATCTTGGCTTCTTTTTAGCTATTGACTTCTTTTTTAGCTATGAAAGTCCTAGATGGCACTGAAACAGAAGGCTATTTCTATGAAGCCAGTGCCTTTCTTATTAAGCTTAATCATTTCTAGCTTTTGATTTAAAGTGAGAGATGTGCAACTCCTCCTTTCACTTGACCATTTAGAGATCATTACAGGGCTATTAGTTGGCCTGATTTCAGTATTGTTGTGTCTCAGGGAATAGGGAGGCCTGAGGAGAGGGACAGGAATGGGTAGGTGGAACAGTCAGAACATACACAACATTTATCGATTAAGTTCACCTTCTTATGCAAGTACAGTTTGTGGCACCCCAAAACAATACATTAGTAACATCAAAAATCATTAATTATAGATCACCATAGCAGATATAATAATAATGAAAAATTTCAAACAGTACAAGAATTACCAAAATGTGACATAGAAACATGAAGTGAGCACATGCTGTGGGAAAAACAATGCCAACAGACTTGCTCGATGCAGGGTTACCACAAACCTTCAATTTGTTAAAAACACAATATCTGGGAAGAGCAATAAAGCGAAATGCAATAAAAGGAGTTACGCCTGTCTTTGGCTCAAGTATATAGATAAAAGCTCTATTCATAACAGCTTCAGAACTTCCTGGCATCTGAGATGAAATATTTTTAAACAAACCTTGGTTGCTCTCTACATGTTTGAAAATGATGGTAAGGCATGAAGCATAGCAAAGGAATCCATAAAATAAAACAGATTAGAGTTTTCCAATGGCATATTTTTCATATGCTTCCCCTGGTAAGGTTGGGCTTGAAAGAAACAATAATTTGTGTTTAATATTCTTTCTCCTGCTTCCATTATATGGTTGTAACAGAAAAATACTGATTGGTCCTTTGTGAAATTTGCAGCGCATGTGGCTCAATTATTGTATCATCCTACTGCTATATGCTATAGGGTGAAAAATGCTGTGACATTTAACAAATACAAAATTTTTTGAGCCCCTGCTATGAGCCTCGTGTATTGTAATTATTTTTAAACTTTCTACATGGTATCTTTAAGATGTTTTGACATCTTGAACAACAACAACAACAACAAACAAAATATTCACCTCTTTGACTGAAGAGAAACTGCTCCTCCCAGGACTAGCCAGTTCTTAGAGATAGCAAAGGGGCCGGCAGGGAGCATATCTTAAAATGCAAAGTGACTAATCCACGGTCACACCTCATCTGTGGGTCCCTGCACCCCAGGAAGCAATATTCCTCTGCCTTAATCATCCCGGGGCCAGGGTCAGGCAACTAGAGACCATCCCTATAGCCCAAAGCCCACCGTAGTTATTCAAGGTAACCAACCCTAAATTGTTTACACTTACCAGTCTTTCCTTTCTTCAAAAACCTCAGTGAAAGTCATGGCCAACTTCCCTTTGTTTCTGTCTTTTGCTTTCTGACCACCTCTGTGTCTTTCCCATGTGGTCCTGTGTGGCGTGCAGTGTCTCCTGTCTCTGGGACCTATGAATATAATAAACTTTGTTCCTGAACCTCTTTTGTATTTCCTTTTGTGTCCACTCCTGACTGACCATCTCATAAAAGAATACAAAACAAACCCCTGCTCTGAGCCAGACACTGTCCTAGCCCCTGTGGAGCTAGCAGTTAGCAAACAGATCAAGTCCCTGCAGTCAAGGAACTTACATTCTAATGGTGAGAAACAGACTGTCAAGCAAGGAATAAATACATCATGTGACAGGTGATGAGAGGTAGTATAAAGAAAAATAAAGCAGGATAAAGAGGATAGAGACGAATAGGAGTGGGGTTTATTTTAGGTGGGCTGGTCAAAAGTAGGCCTCTCCGAGGAGGTGACATTTGGCATTTGACCAGAGTCTTAAAAGAAATGGCTTTTTAGTTTTGCTAAATGCTCTCAGATTCTCTCAGCACTTTCGGTAAATCTGAAGATGAAACAAACATCTGCCAGATGAAAGAAGAAAGAGGGTAAAGACAGGAAACTTGAGTGATAAATCCACACCAATTCAATTCAGGAACTAATTTATGTTTCCAAAGCATGTTGAGAAAAAAGTTAAAAAGAAATCCCCACACTGGGACCCTTTGATGAATCACCAGTAGCTAATTGTTGCAGAGCATCCCACAGGCATGACATATCATTTGAAATCTGGGTGGATTTCAGAAGAGAAATGTTATTGCATTTTAAACAATACCATTAGCCAATCTGATTTCACTTACTGTTATGCACTTTGTTCCAGCCATCTAGTCTAAAGATGAATTGCCCAATGGTTCTATTGTCAAAATGACAGCGTGAACAGAGAAGCATGTGGGTTGTAATAATAATGTGCTACATGTGTAGAAGGTCAGAGAAGCAACAGATTAACATTCCAGCTAAAGATTTCCCCTGGGACATCTCTTGAAAGTGTCAAAGGCCAAAGATCAGGACACTGATAATGTGTCTGGCATTGGTGGTGAAATTGTTGTATGTATTTAGCTCTGCTGAGGACAGAGCTGTGTTCCTTTCAATTAGTTGATGAAATCTCTTCCTAACAATGAAGAAGCCAACCATGGGGACTGGCTTCAATGCAGCTGAATGAATGGAAATGAGGTTGTGTGAAAATATGAGTTGCTTACTTCAGATTAATGAAATAAAATTGAACATGTTCCCTTGAGAAGCAGACTAAATAATTCCCCCACCCTGGAGATTAACATATACAGCATGACATCCCTTCATTGAATTTTAAACCAAATTCTGATGCTGGCAATATTTCTGAAAGGTGAATTTGGGATTATTGGATCGGGGGGCAGGGGTTGGTGTTCCTTCCTAACTGCAAAAGAGGTGCGAGGGAGGGCTCTGAGAGGGCTTAATTCCATAACTTTGCTGTGTAACAATAAACCTCATTTCCTTTATTTTTAGAACAGGGAAAATATGCATAGTCTAAACATTTGTGGGAAGGATTTTAAATGACCATGTTTATGAAACAGGCAGTAAGCTTGCAATGAATGGGAGCTATTGCCAAGTTTTACATTTTCTCTGTTCCTTTTCTTGATATCCCTGCTACCTGTTCTCTCCCTGCTCTAGTGGATAAACCCTGGCGATTTGATACACATTAAGAGGAAATAGCAAATTTTGTTTACATTTCTAAATATTCTAAATATTATTAAACATAAGCCCTCTTCAACTTCAGGAGGGAAGATTGATTCCTTTGTTTAAAGTACAAAGGAAATATCACAATAGTAAATTGAGAGGCAGTATATATAATGGCTCTGGATCTAGTGCTTGGGTTTAAATTTCAGCTCCACTACTTCCAGCTGTGCCACCTCCAGCAAGTTATTTAACCTCTCAGGGTATTGCTTCTTTAGCTGTAAAATGGGCAAATAATAGCAGCCAAATCACAGGGTTAATCTGAGGATTCACTGAATTTGCGAAGAACTTAAAACGTGTGGTGGTGTTTGCAATTCTTGATTACTTGAATTGTCATAAATGTAATTCCAAGCATGGAAGTGCTTTAAAGAAACTTAATAATGTTTTTCAGATGGAAACTTTAATTGTGGTTTATAATTTTATTACTAGTGTGAGTGGTTGTTTTTGTTATTACTTCTTTGCCATGAGGTTTTGTTTCTTTAGACAAGCACAAACTTTCTCATAAATAGCAATAAGGTAGGTTTGCACTGAGCTGGCTTGACTTTGAATCATTTTGAGAAAGCAGTTTGTCTGTCCTCTTTTCAATGAAATCTCACATTTTTATCCCTGAAGACTATCAAAGCAGCCCCCTAAAATCGACAGAGCCTCTACCAACTCCCAGTGGGAGCCATAATTTACAGCTCCATTCACGATTCAAACCTGGAGGACCTGAGAAGACAGCCCTGTCAAAACAGGCGATGACTTGAGGACTCCAAAGAAAAATTCCACAAGGACGTAATATCTTGTGTGAGATGTATAAATCTCTTTTTTCAAAAAAATCTGGCCTCTTTTATGACTTGGATGGCCAATGTTTGGGTAAGATGTTCGAAACCAATGAAGTATAAAACTTTGGGCAGAGCTCCTAATCTTTTTAAGGTTCCTGGACAATGGTGTCAACTCCTCCTCTGCTCTTGACAATTATCACTTGATAGCCTTTGAATCAACCATAAAATAGAAATGGAAGAGATAGTCTGACCTGAACCTTAAGAGGAGGCTGTAGAGGGCTTACGATGATTACCTGAGGAAGGTGCAGGCTGATGGACACTAAAGCAAGGGATTAATAGATTCAATAGCTGTTTGATGAATTTCTCTGAAAAGAGAGGCCTGAAGGACACTGGAAGAAAGAAATGGGAGAAAACATAAATGGATGTGAGAAAAAGCCAAATGGCCTTTTCCTGTTTCCTAAGAGACTGAATCTCCTGAGCTGTAGAATGTGCTATTTCTTATAAAAGCTTCTGGAAATGCACTTTCTTACCAAAATTCAAAGCAGAGCCACAAATCATTTATAGGAGACAAAAAAACAATAAGTAGTGTCAGCACAGAGGAATATATTTTACTTTGCTCTGCCATGAGGAATTATGGTGGGCTGTGATGAGTGGAATATAAAGTAACATAAGTTGCCTGTTGACAACAGAGTTTGAAATTATAAAATGTAAAACCAATATATTTTCTGCACACTATGAAACAGCTGGGGTATTTTTATGACTTCTAGCGGGATACCATGCCATCTCTCAAAATCCTATAATTCTGTAAGCGCATTAAGTGTATCCTGTTATTTATTTTGTTTGTTTATTTGACTTCAAGGATTTCACAGGCCACACTGCACAGAATCAAATGTAAAGAAAGTGATCAACACTGAAGTGTTGTCTTTAAGAATGTCCAGTTGAAGCTCTATTGTGGGGTGGCTTGAACATTGTGTTCAATGTGCCTGTATACCTGGGCAGAATGCCATCTCTTTCTTGTACAAAGGAAAAAAAAATGACTCAATAAAAAATTCTGCAGGAATGTTTCCCCCCTTGGTCTATCCAGAATCTAAGTATAAAAATTAAGTCTTTTATGAGGTTGACAGCAGTGGAGTTCAAATAAGATTCCTTTAAATGACAGATGGTGATAAGTAAGTCAAACACTTCTTAGCTGATAGTTTATGTGCTAGACATTAGAGGTGTTGTAACTATTGACCCATATTAATGCAGTGCACTGACAAAAGGCAGGCAGCAAAACTCTGTGCCGAGTCTCTTATCCTAAGTAATAATTAATTTCATCATCTTCATTTTGGTTGTTTAATTTAAACCCCATGCATGTCAATCAATCACTACAAAATACCTTGATTGCTGTAAGTGATTTGGCTGTTATATTTGTTGGGTTTTGATGTTTTGCTCAAATATCACATTTTCAATTATTATTTATGGACTAGATTCCTGTGATATATAATTGGCTGGAAATGAGTTGCGACTTTGGCAGCGTGAGTGGTTAATGATTTGAAGTGCATATAAGACTGCCAATGAACAGAGGGCCAGGAGGGAGTGTGGGGTGAGGACCAGGCAATTCTCTGTTTGGGGATGGAGAAAGCCATGTTACCCTCAGACAAATTCCTGCAGAATAAAAGGAGCAGAGAATCTCTACAAATATACTTTCCTCGTTTGAGACAGAGGCCTTTTCTTTCTCTTGCAGGATCTGGAATTTGGTGAGAGTACACATCACCCTTCACACAGCAGTTTGTCAGCTGTCAGCAGCGCCTGACACAACAAAATCCCAAGGCGGGGTAAGGGGATGCATCACACAGAAGTGCCCAGTTGTCTGAGTTGAAAAGAGAGGAAACATCAGATGTTGCTTTTCAAACAAAGACCCAGTTTCATGCTTAACACCACAAAGATAACTTGGTTTTCTGTTCCTAGGATTAAAAAAAAAAAAAAAGCCAAAAAAAAAAAATTCCTTTGTTCCTTTGAAGTAAGAGCAAGCTATGTGAAATGAATTTTAACCAGGTTCTGCCAATATCTATCAGCACACAGCATTTCATATTGCAGATAATAAGAGTCTGGAGAAAATGACAGGTGAGAGAAAGGGAAATCTGAAGGCAAGTGCCAGAGTTTTCAGTATCCAGGTCAAACAAGGGTTTAGAAGGCCTTTTGGGATGAGAGTGTGATTGAAGCTGGCTAGGGTGAGTGCCCATTTTCCAAGATGTGGAATTCTTTTTAAATCAAAAGTACATTAAACCAAGAATTTGGAGGGGTGGGGGATTACTTTTCCTTTTTAATAGGCCCACCATTAAAAAAAAATGCCATTGATGCAGTGAGAACTTAATCATAAATGAATAAAATGTGTAGCTCATTATTCTTGGCAATAATTAAATATCATTTATTAATAAGGTTTATGGAGACCTTCTTTTTTAGGAATGACAAAGAACTTATGATTCCTTTTCACTTAGATTTTAAAAAAAGCCAAAACTGTACCAAGTGACATGTCATACAAAAGGCAGGACATTATGACTTAGTATAAGTGATTTCTGAAAAGGGAAAGATAGTGTTTGAAAAATAAGCAATAATATAGCTATGAGGGCTTTGTGAAGATTTAAGGTTGGGTATCCTTTTTAAAATAATGTCTTTAGATTTCTTTGTGAACTAGAGAATTTTAAAAGAATGTGAAAGGAAAATGCCTTTCACTACCACTGGTGGAAATATAAAAATGGAAATTTGAGAGTCAATTATTAATACCAATAGCTGCTTGTTGGATACTGAAAAGGGAAGTCAAAAAGCCAGAAGCAAGTTCAACAAACATCTCTAACATGAGGCTTTTTCTGGGTAAATTCTTCACTAAGAGAAACAAGGGTTAGAAGTCATATTACACTGAGATTTATAGCCCATACATCAACCATTTTGTATTTCCCTATGGTTTATCTTTTTAAGAATTCTGTACCTTTTTTTTTTCTTAGAATGTTTTTCCTTAGAGTTAGCTGTGCAGAGATTTAAACAACAAAAAAGTAAATTTTGATAAAGGAAAGAAAGACCATGTGGTGAAAGGACACCAGAGTGCATCAAAAGATCAAAGTACAAACTTAAACACTAATTCAACACATGGCATTGAACAGTGGAATTACTTTCCCTCCCATCTTTTTCATCTACAGAAGTCTTTTGTGTCATTCTTCTCTAAGACCCTCTCTCGGCCTGACATCTTACAACTTAAATGTTCTCCACATTAGGCCGAGGGTGAAATCATAAATGGTGTATGCATAACCTAGGGTGGGTTTTTAATAGAACACACAGAGTGTGCTAATAATTTTAATTGCATTTTGGTGTGTTTCCCATTAATCTTGGCATGGAGTTGCTATGTGTTAAGGCAACTGTGGAGGATACAGCAGCTTTAAAAATAATTATTGTGCAAGAAAAATTCAATTCATTCTAAAACTGCATTAATCTCACACAAGGTAAAATGGTACTAAGCTGAACTTTAGCATTTTAGGTTCTAGGTTTTGCTCTCTTAGGAGCTAGGCAAACCTTTTGCTTTTTATTACTTTAAGTAAAAGGAGGATTTAGGCTAAATGATTTCTTAAATGATTGTACAATTTCCTTTTCATGATATCCTGAGAAAATGTGTGGTATCATGGAAAAATCTGGTCTTTTCTCAGCAAAACCTGGACTTGAATCACAGCTCTACAACCCATTATTGTATAATGTTAGGTAGGCTGGCTCTCTCAACCCTTCTTAGATTTCAGAATTATTTTATGCATAAGGATACATACATATAAGGTGGTAGGAAATATCAATATATCTATATACATCTATTTATCTGTACATATAATTCTAATTTATGGAATATTAGTGATTATTATAGAGATTGCCTTGATTTCTCTTTGATTCTGGGCTTGTGAATCCACAGTAATTGTAATTTTTGTGATTGGTATACAATAATCTATCTGTAAAGTATCATCTTAATGTATATCATACAGCAAAAGCCCTCTGATTCATATGTTAGCATCTGAGTTTAAGGACTTTGAAGTCCTTGGAGACTGTTTCTGCAACCTTGTTCATTGCAAAGAGCAAAGCCCTGGGATGAAACTTGCACAGAGTAAACCTAAAGGGCATAACTCTATCTTAGCAAGAGTCTTAGTCTGTTTTACGCTGCTATAACAGAATATCACAGAATAGGTAACTTATAAAAAAGAAACTTATTCCTCACAGTTCTGGAGGTTGGAAAGTCCAAGGCTCAAAGTTGAGGGACTGGCATCGAGTGAAGATCTTCATGCTGCCTCATATCCTGGTGGAAGACAGAAGGCTTTCTGGGCAAGAGAATACCACATGAGAGAGTAAGCGGATCTAACATCCTTTTATCAGGAAACCTCTCCCTTAATAACTAACCCACTTCTCTAATAATGGTATTAATCCATTCATGAAGGTAAGGCCCTCATGACCTAATTATTCCTTAATGGTCCCACTTCTTAACAATGTTGCATTGGGGATTAAGTTCCCAGCACATAAACTTTGGGGGGGGGGGACACATTCAAACCAGAGTAGCAGGGAATTGCCTACTGATTAAACAACAACAGCAAAAAAATGAAATTGCTCTAGTGAAAGGCCTCCCAAGCTGCCCTTCTGGAGGTAAGTCAGATGGGCACATATTCACCCATCTGTCTATAATGTCCATTTCATCCAAATTATGCAACAGATACATCCAGAGCCAGAGCCCCTCACACATCAATTCTGCACAGTTGACTGGAAAAAGAACAGGCGTTTCTAAAGGAAAAAATATGACAAATAATTACATTTTTAATTGCCAAGTGTATTCACATGCATGCATGCATGCATTGCACTTGTCATATATTCCTAGGAAAGAAATATAACCAAATACTGATTTCCACTTTTCAGGGATACAGAATATATAAAAACAGTATTTGATTTTGATTGTATATTTTCAAAAAGTTTGTTAACCCATGCATTTATAATTTGGAAATTTAAGAATGGAAGATATCTTTGAGATCATTTAGTCAAGATCATCATTTTTAGAGGATAAAACTGCTTTTTAAAAAATTGCCTTCACTTCATCTCTTTGAAGTTTCTCTTGCCCCTTGATTTCCCTCAGACTTAGTATTTTACATATAATTTGGTCATAGGAATAAGTTTTCCATAAGTAGTTACGTGGTTGATACATTCAAGTCTTCCAATGACATTTCCAGGTTGCTGAATGTTGCCCACACATTTTATGTGGCTAGGAATCTTGAAGAAATGTCAAATTGTGGCATTCAAATAATTTTAGATATATGTTAAGCTTTTACATACATACTATGCTTGAGTATCCAGTGACTTAATTCTCTACCATCTGACTCTATAACTCAGATGATCTTGTATCTACATCTAAGTTCTTCTATACTAATTTTCTTTAGATTCTGTGTTACTTTCTAGTATAGTAATTAATCCCTGTGAATAGAATATTTACAGACCACACATTTTAACTTGGAGAAGAAATAATGTTTTGTTTTGTTAGACAAAATGTCTTCCTTTAGCAGGTGGAACAATGAGCATTTATTTATCAGAACAAGGAAATATTGATATTATGTAAATCATACACACAAATTTTCTAACATCACCACAGTCAAATGTGGAATAAAACATAGTATAAAACATTGCCGGGCTTGGTGGCTCAGCCTGTAATCCCGCGCTTTGGGAGGCCGAGGTGAGTGGATTGCCTGAGCCCGCGGGTTCGAGACCCGCTTGGGCAACTTGGCGAGACCTCATCTCTACAATAAATCAAAAATTAGCCGGGCGTGGCAGTGCGCGCCTGTAGTTCCAGCTACTTGGAAGGCTGAGGCGGAAGGATCACCGGAGCCCAGCAGGTTGAGGTTGCAATGGCCGGAAGCGGCCACTGCACTCCAGTCTGGGCGACAGAGTGAGACTTCAACTCAAAAAACCCCAAAAAACAAACAAAAAAAAACCATGGAAATATGGAAAAATCATATGTAAATCATGCATTTAGCAATCTTAGAACTATTTCCACTAAATTATAAGACCATCTATAGCAATATAAGCTTCTAGAGTTTTTGAAAGATGGTCCCACTTTCTCAACATCCAGTATTCAGACAGAGGCACTGTGAAAATAGAATTTATTCTCTTTTGGCTTATACTGTCCTGAACAAAGAAAATTCTCATGTTCTGGCGGGCCTTTTGGATACTGATAGAATGAAGCTTGGATTGAATTATGTCTTTACTACTGTATGGCATTATCTTTTACTCTCACATTTTCAGATTTTTGGTAGGAAGTCAGCTTGGTTGGTAAAATTGTAAAATTAATTTTCTTGGGTATATTTATTAATATATTAAATGATGCATTATCATCTAATTATTTACATTCATTGACCTTAATTTGTTTATAAGTACTTTATTATCATCTGCAGATTTCTAATAATTGACATAATGTTTAAAAAAAGGTGAAAACTTGACTTGCCTAAATACTTACAGCCAAAACTCTTTTAAAAAGTATTGGGGTCCAAGATTATGTAAGATTTTCTTGAAATGCATAGAGGTCCCAGCCAGATCTGTGATCAGGTATCAAAGATTCAGAGCTATAAATATTTTTCAAAGTGTAACTACCTCTAAAGTATGTCCATGTATTAAGACTATTTGTTCAAGTAGAAAATTTTTATTTCTTTTTTATTTTAAAGATGTAGGGTACAAGTCAGGATTGGGTATGCAAGTGGTCTATGTACAGATGAAGTTTGCTATCAGAGTATTTATAGTATTCTTTCCAGCTACTTATAATTCTTGCATAGGAAAGAGAGACTCAGGTTGCCTAAAAATGTGGTAGTTATACATCTCTGTCTGCCCTGGAAAGTCTTATTATTTGCTTGTTATCTGAGAATGATTATTAATAGTGTCACTTTAACTTTCAGAGGTATTTGATTGGGAAAATAATTTGCATGATCAATTTACCAAAAAAAAGGGGGGAGGGGATTTATTCTAAGGATATGTGGGGAAATAAGAAAGTACAGGCAACTTTATATATCAGATATATAAAGTTTTATATCAGTCATCAAATAACCAGGAATGATGGACAGCTAAAACTTTGACCAGAATATCATAGAACTGTAGAGACCTAGAAGTAACTCTCTATAGTCAGAGAGTAAACTCTTCGCAGAGGCAGAAATAACAGCAAGGAAGAAAATTGTTAGGCTGCAAAAATGGCAAGAAAACTGCTATCAAAGTCTAGAAAAATGTTGAGAACGATTATTTTTTTGAAAGTTGGAAAAATGGTGACCCATGTTATGCAGTAGCAAAACAACTGGAAAATTATTGCCTTCAGAAACTTGGAAGAAAAAAATAAACTTCATGTACTTTTGAATCTTGGTAAGATGATTTTCAGGTAGAATGTTGAAAGTGATTTTTGGCTTCTTTTCATTAAAAAGGTATGGAAAATCAGTTCAAGAAATAAAAGTTCAATTTTTTTTAAAAGGTGTAAGGGGACTATACGAAGGGACTAAAAATTGCTGAGTTGGAAAATAAAACTATTTCTAATGTTTACACTGTTATTCTGAAAATATTTCAAAAGTGAAATTCTTCCTGAGACATAGACCAAATCAGGTGCATGACTATGATTTTCTTAAAAACTCTAAAAAGATTAAAATTTAAGACAGTGTCAAGTAGGCTCTCTCCTTTCCAACCTTAGTTTTAAAAAAGAAAAACTTTCTAAGAATCCTAAGGACTTGTCTCATTGTAGCCTTACATGCTAAATAAAGAGGCATGTCTAAGAGAATTGTTCATGTGGCTTTTAGGGCATGACATGGACGCAAATCAGAGATGTGACATAGAAAATGCAACTTTTTTGGAAAGCTAACTAGTGATAATTGAACAGTACCAAGATAATGAGGTCTGACAATTAGGTTTCTGAACTCATCCTAGAAAAAGTGCTACATACTTAATTGCTTAATATCACTATGGTCTCCTTTGAAGTACTCTTCTTGGAAAGCTATGCACTGACGCCAGCACCTAGTCCACCCATCAAAAATGTTTTGGAATTCTTTTTCTGGAATAGCCATCAAAGCAGTCATATTACTCTTAATGTCCTGAATATCATCAAAATATCTTCCTTTCAATATTTCCTTTATCTTTGGGTAAAGAAAAAAGTCATTGGGGGCCAGATCAGGCAAGTAGGGAGGGTATTTCAATACAGTTATTTGTTTATTGACTAAAAACTCCCTCAAAATCAATGCTGTGTGAGCTGGTGCATTGTTGTGATGCAGGAGCTCCTTCAGGATCATTTTTGCACACATCTTTCTCATACCAAGATATTCAGTTAAGATTTTCCTGTTTCTCTATCAATGTTCATTTGGTCTGCTATGCTTCTAACAGTCAGCTGATATACTGATGCACCATTTGACCAATTTTTGCAATGTTTTAATCAGTTTTGCTCATTACTGGCCAACGTGACCTTTCTTCATAGGTGACACTTTCTGTTCCCTCAGAAAAACATTCAATCCATTTGTACACTGCCATTTTCTTTATGGCATTATCCCCATAAACTTAGAATAACATTTCCCTGATTTTACTTCCACTCTTGCCAAGCTTAACAAGAAATCTAATGTTTGCTTGTTGTCCTAGTTCAAGCTCAGACATTCTCAGGATGACAGCTCTGATGGCCATTCCAGATAAAGAGTTCCAAGACTGCTTTGATGGGTGGACTAGGCACTGGCATCAGTACGTAACTTCCCAAAGGGAGTACATTAAAGGTGACCATAGTGATATTTAGCAGTGAGGTATGTAGCAATTCTTCTAGGATGAGTTCACAAACTGAATTGTCAGACCTCATACTTAAACAGTACTGAGATTCTCAAGTCTCATAAAGTAACTTTGGGCACCCAAATTTAAATAGGTAGTAATAAGGCTAGTAAAATTATTCAACTTGCAACCATGAACTATTTCTTAGGGGAAGCTAACAAGCTTATCCTAAATGTATGTGGAAATACAAAGAATATCCAAGACAAATATAAAAACTTCTTTACAAAATATCAGAACAGTTTTTTATAAAATGCTCTTTTTAGAACTCTGAACTCTATCCCCATAACTTGGGAAGACTGCCAAGCTCTGTTTAGGTTCTTCTTCCCTGTACTGAAGCTTGTGAATTCTTTCTTGACAGCAAGATGAAACAATTATAGAAATTACAATTTGTTTCTCTGTCTCAAGAATCATTGTTCTGTGCTGCCTGTTGTTCAATATCTGAAAATGATTGTTCCATATGTTTTGTCTCCTTTTAGTTGTTTAAGGCAGTAGGGAAAATCCAGTCCTTGTTTCTTCATCACAGATGAAAGTGGTGTCCTCATTTTCTTTGACTTGCACAAGCAGTCTTTTGTCATTTGTATGTTTGTTCCTTTGTAAGCAACTTCTCTTTTTTTTGGCCACTCTTAAAATTTTTCTTTCATCACTGATTTTCAGCAATTTGATGATGATATGCCTTCTTTAGATATTTTTCTTGGGGTTAATGAATCTTCTTGGATCTGTGAGTTTATGGGTTTCAATAGATTTGGATAATTATTTCTTTTGGTACTATTCCTCCCCTTCATTTCTTCTCAGATTCAAATTACACATATATTAGAATACTCGTTATGGTCTCCCAGTGCTCTGGTCATTTTGGGAGGGTCTTTTTTTCTCTCTCTGTACTTCATTTTTAATAGCTTCTATTGATATGATCTCAAATTCACTAATCTTTTCTTTTGCAGCATCTAACCTGCTGTTAATCTCACCC
This sequence comes from Tarsius wallacei, assembly GCA_963574415.1. Lineage (NCBI taxonomy): Eukaryota > Metazoa > Chordata > Mammalia > Primates > Tarsiidae > Tarsius > Tarsius wallacei. Next base: position 106,362 of record CAUYQG010017705.1, read on the forward strand.
AGTGTATTTTTCATTTTTTTGATTAAATTTTTTATCTCTGTTTGGGTCTTTTAAAACATGTTATAATGTGACTTTTCATAGACTTGTAAACAGTTTACAGAGTTACCCAAGCTTATTTGAACAAAATGTCTTTTAAAACACAGAACACCTTAACATCTCTAGAACTATTATTTTGGCCAAGACAATTTGGAAAATGGTACTCTAGATAGAAAAAATATATATATTCGTTAACCTTTCCCAATCTAGAAGAGCTGTTTATTAGATGTTGTGTTACTGCATTAGTTTTAATTTAGTTTACTGCATTAGTTTTATTTAATACAAATAATTCAAAGAAATACAATTATTAATAATTGACAGGACACACAATAAAGCATGCAGTGAAGATGTAAAATATAAAGTGTTCTATCTAGTCCAGGGCAAGAAAAATAATGAATTTTATTATGTTCTACATAGTTTAAAGTTGTCATTTTGTGTTCTTATTTAAACAGATAACTGCTTTATTTTTCCGTAATTTCTCCATGTTTTTTGTCCAAATATTTACATCAGGGATTTCAGTTTTTCTGTATCACTCATGATTTAGTGCTGGGCTAAGTCTGTGATAAGAATCATTTGTGCTAGGTTAAAATTATAATATAAAAAGTTGTAATAGGTAATATACATAAAATGTTGCCAGTTTTAGAAATATGCATATTACATTCCTATATCATTTCTTGTATAAACAATAGAAATAAAGAAAAGTCCAAGCATCCTTGATGTAGATGATTATATTAACTAGTTAACATGTTACACCTTTCAATTATTATAAGTAAATACTTAGAGTTATGCTATTTATTTTTTCCTTCCTCCATTGGGTCATTTCTTTATATTCAAAACTCTGTGCTTTAACTATAGTAGAAAACATTGGAAGACATTTCTAATGATATTAGAAACATTGTTTAAGGTTTATTGTCAATGGAGAACATTCTTGATAAATGATCCATTGTGCCTGTTAATCTTGTTTCCTTTTTTTTTTAACTTGAAGACAATAGATGCAATCAACTTTTAACAATATAATTAATTTAAATATGTGAATAACTAAGCTCTTCATGAATGGATTTTCCTCTTGTCATTTAATGTCCCTACAAAATATACTACACTGATATATTACAGTCAATCTTCAGATCCATAGATGAAGGAACATCAGGGATGTTAAACACAGTTTGCCTTAATTTAGATGTTAGATGTGACATGTGACTTCTGAAAAAAAACAGACGCTCCTAATTATGTTTGATTAATTTATACTAGTGATTATATCTTTATTATTTGGAACAAATGATTACTCTTTATTTGCCAAAATTGTTGTTGTGCTTTCTCAACTAGGCATTTTAATCTTTACATTGACAACCAGTCAGAAAGAATCTATTCTAAATGATCAAAGCACATGCTTCATAGGCCAGTTTCTAAAAATGACAAGTAGGACAGTTTCATGATAGAAAAAAGTTGATTTGTGCTTTAATCTCCATATTTTGATGCACTGTACACCATGTTGCCTTAGTTGAAATGCATTTTGTTCTTAAAGCTTTCACTAAGTGTTTCCTCTTTAAACACTTTGTCAGGTAGAGGGAGATTCTGGATAGAGCATGTTACTAATAGTGTAATAACTGTTTTACTACCTAACATGTGCAGAGGCATTGGCTTGTCTTTCCTGATATCTGACCATAAACTTCAGTTCATAAATTGAAAGGGAAATAAAAACAGGAAAGAAAAGTCAGAATTTTTTTTTGATGATTTTAATATTCAGAGGATAACTATAGCAAGTGAAGTGAATAAAAGAAACTTATGAAATACTAATAACATTAGTATTCAGAGTTGTGTGGGAATAGACAGTTTTGGCCTAAGGGCATCAGAACAGAGTGGATGATTTTAGGTGACCAGGCAAGCCATCCATCTGAGGTGTCTGAAACACGTAGGAATATTCATTTACCATTTCAGGTGCAAACAATGTAAAATTTCTTTACTTTTCTAAAACAAGTCATACCTAGCTCCAAGCTCCTAGTGGAACAGGATTTCCAGGGCTTATGTAGTTCAACAGCATGGCAGAGAAGCCTCTGATAACAATTCTTACTGGTTGCTGTTGAGTTGCTCATTGTTTAAGCTTACATGATTCTCGTAAATGCAAGTAAGTGACTCTGCTGGTGTTATGGCAGGCTCATCCTCAAGGACCTTGCCTCAGCCATGTCATTTGTTAGTCAGAAAGATCTGAATAAGGGCATCGATGTCCCACAAGTCACAAAACAGCAGATCCACAAAACTCCTGGGACCAGCCACTTTTTCCTACCATTCAGGCCATGGAAATGCAAGTCACCCTCTCTCAATAGTCAGCCCACTCCTCTCTTCTCCTGACCACTAAGTGGATAGCCTTTATACCCTTAGAAAATCCACCTTGATTTTTTTTATCTACCCAAGACCTTCAAAAACAAAGTCTGTGTGTAGTTATTTTGCTACTTAGCAGATGACTTTTCTAGTCTTAAATCACAAAAGCTAGCATTCCTTCCTGGCATATGGGAGCAGAGAATCCATGAGCCAGAGACCCATCTCATTCTCCTGGATGAGAAAATCACCTTGTAATTCACCAAAAACATAAAGCAAAGGGAGGGGGGGGAAGCACTGATTGATTTCTTCATCATTCTCTCTTTTTTCTGTTCATCTCAAGGCATTTGAAAGAGTAAAAACTCTAGATGAAGACAAAAATCAAAAACAAAACAAACAATCAAACAGTGAAAAACAAGAGATACCAGAACAGAAGGAAAAGGTAAAAAAAAATAAAAATAAAAATTGAGATCAAAGGGTACATCTAAGAATCCCACTGCAAAGCTGGGGTGAGAGATGTTAAAAGATCAGAGCCGGCTTAAATGCCACTTCCCTTCTTAGGTCTCTTCACCCAAATCAAACAGGTTGGGCATTTTCCTGGGTTTCTTTGCTGAGATTAAAAACAACGACAATAGGTATGTATAGTTGAGAACTTGCTATGAGCTTAGACACTATTTAAATAAAGCCAAGTGCTTTACAAGCGTTATTTCCTTTAATCACTACAAAAACTCTATGAGGTAGGTCTATTATTTTTTTCCTTTTTTACTGAGCTTTCAACTGCATGTAAAAAGCCCTCCAACTCACACTGATAATATAATAACAAAAAGTGTGGAGCTATAGCAGGCTTCAGATTGATCAGACCTTCAACAGCATCATCAAACACCTTTCTCTCCATCCTTCCTCTACAATGTTAGCTTCATCCTAAGGCTCATCATTTTTATGGTCATGAGTTGTCTGCCATCAGCCATGGAGCTTCATAATTCCTAGTCCACATCTGACAGAACTAGTCTCTCTTTTGTATTTTCTTGACCCCAAGTAGCTCAAGTCTGCCCATCCATGAAACAATCACTGGCAATAGCCTGGATGATAACATTTTTCTTGGAAGAATTATTGAAAGTGGAATGATGTGAGGGGGCCAGTCACAAAGACCATTCCATGTTCCCTTTTTATTTGTGGGAGAACTGAGGTGCTATAAAATTAAATGATTTACCCAGAATCACGTAGTTACAGAGGACAGTTACAGATCTGCTCAACTACAAAGTGAATACTCCTCACAGAGCTTTTGTAGTGATTAAAGGAAATAATGCTTGCAAAGCACTTGGCTTTATTTATATAGTGTCTAAGTACTTAGGCACATTCTGGAGGTGAAAGATAGTTTTTCAGAATCATTGCTCTAGACCACGGTAGTCACATTACTATTGAGAATCCAGAACTTCTTTGCAACAAATACTAGTATCTAATTCATGGTGGTTGACATAATTCACTGAGGTAAAAAGAGAAATGTCAGAGGGTAGGGTGTTTCGGAGAATGGTTAAGGAAAATCTCGAAGGAGTAAAGTGGATCCTGAAGCAAAAGGAATGACCCTGGAGATGGTCTTCCAAATTTCAGAAATGATATTCAGTAAGTTCCAAGAATGATTCAAACCATATGCCCTGTTCACATGTCTTATCCAGAGACTGAGCCTAGTCTGTCTGTGATTTTTGTACCTGTCTTTGAACTACTGAAGAATTGCACCCAGTTTTTCCATCTATTGGTCATTTATTAAAACAAAAGTATAAACCGAGTTGTAGTAGAAGAAGCATTAATGAATCACAACATAAAGGAAAACTTTAGGTGGTTTGTGAGATATAAAAAGCTGTTGCAGGAAAATTCTACAGCAGTAAGAGAGATAGCATTGTCATAACATTTGCAGAAATTTAGATAAAATGTGCCTTTTAAAACCTGATTTATATTATCTTTGATAGTTATTAAGCTGCCAAACTTGCAGGTCTTGAAGAACTTCTAAACTGGGAAGTGAACTTGTGTCTGATTTGTGTCTAACTGTCAGGTGATCTGAAATCCCAGAATTGGAAAATTCTTGTTGACAAACAGGATGGGCATGGCCAATATAGACAATAAGCCAGTACAAGGTATAAAGAATGCCATTTTATAAAAGTGGTTACTACCTTCAAAATAGTATAATGTTCATTTAAGCAGGCTAATCAGAAATGAAATCCAAAATGGGTTATTCTTGGACTGTCCCGACCCATGCTGGTCCCATGTGGAAGTGCCAAAGGTGGTATATCAATAGAGGATGTTTCAGAGGGTATGTCACAAAAAAAATCCTGATATAAAAACCTGTAGACCACATCTGGGCTGCCTCACAAATCTGTAACTCCATTTGGCATCACTTTCCTGAACATTAGACTGTATGCATTCACCTGTCTCTAGGCAATGCTATTTGAATGTGCCATGGGCACTTGAACTGAGTGTGTACAAATCTGAGCTCAACTATGACCTTTAATATGTTTCTTTTATGTTGCCTATCTCAATGAATCACAAACACCTTAATAACCAAGACAAATTCTATCACAAATTACTATGGATCTCTGAAACTGTCCTGTCTTGAAGTACTGTGCCCCATTAAGTTAAGATGAGGTGTTTTCCACTTGAATCTTGTGTACACACTATCAGAGCATCCATAGTATCAGATTGTAATCTTCAATTTAATCTTTCAGTTTTTCATCCTAACCTGTTATCTTCTTGAGAACAAGCACTGTGTTTTAATAACCTTTGTTTATCTAATGCCTGTATTAGGATACATGTTTAAAGAATGAATCGTTGAAAGTTTGACTTTGCCCAAGTTAATCAATAATAACCACTTCTGATACTTCTGAATATATTTAATACTTTTTAGTTATTGAAGAACATGCCTAGGTAAGTTCTTTAGTTGAAACTTTCTGATGCATCCTCAATTTAGTAATAGTTTAAGGGTCATTGCTTTTTAAGACTCTCAGACATGATAACACAACTCAGTGATGCCACTAAGATACAAATATGACTTGACTCGGAGGCACAAATATTTGTATTCAAGAGAAATTCCTAAGAAAAGTACTATCCAAACAAAATGACACACACACAAAAGTTTCCTGTTATTAAATCTAAAGGTTTCAACTATGTTCTATTTATAATTTACTTCAATCACAAGCATTTTTGGAGTCCTCTATTTAGATTAATTCTGTACCCAAATTAGCATGCCTTTGAACTGCATCAATTTAGCTAAACTGGTTGGGTCAGGGTTGGCCACAAGAGAAATTTGCATGAGATTAGTAAGGCAGAAATGAAGCACAGCCCCCTCCCCCCCCTTTTAAAAAAATCTCTCTGAAAGTGAGTGTAGGGCAAGTAATTAATGCAGCTTGCTCATTTTTTTCACAGAAACCCTGGCTCATCTTACTGGCACAGGACAGGAGGGAGAATGTAGCTCCGTCAGCACCCACCAGTTCTTCCTTAGCTTATTCTAATCATGGACCAACTGTATGTAAAATGCCACACAGCTGTATGAAGGTGCCAGTTTATCCTTCAGGTCTTCTGCAACAAAAAAATTGGAAGGTATCAGCAGCAACTTGTGGTTATGAGTTCTAATTTGTCCTCATTCTCACCTTATCCAAATCCATCATCTCTTCCCAACAGTCCAGGCTGCTGACTTCAATCCACCAGTAAGACTTCCATAGACTGTTCAATCCACTCCTGTAATTGTGTACATTTTAATCCCCCAAATACCTTCTTTACTTGGTATCATCCAGAGTGGTTCTCCTGTCATCAAACCACAAGTGAATAAATTTATGTCACCAAATTTGTAATGCTGAAATAGTTTTTTCAGGTCACGTGACTACACAATTGTCTGCAAGAAAAATGTCAGTTTCTGGTGTCCTGGAATCATCCTCCACGGCAGATTCTAAATTATGTGAAATCACTTCCTCTGTGATTATTGAACTTTTCACTTCGAGTCTACATTTTCAAGCTGACCTTATAACACGATCAACTACATAGGACTTCAAGATGGCACCTGATGTGTTAAAGGAGATTTGAATAAAGATTACAATTAATCCAACTGCCTGAGGAATTTTTCACAAGACATCACCTTTATTGTTTTCTAATACAATATGCTTTTTTGAGGAAATAACCTAATATTAGTTCAAACATCTATTATTTCAGTCAAACAAGCTAATCAGTTTTCCATCTTTTGGAATGAAAATGTTAGCTGAATGTTCTATGATTAATGTCAATGTATAAGAGGTTGAATCATATGTTAGAGTATTTGATATACTCTATCAAAATCACTTACATTGTTATGGGATGTAACCAAAACTCTTGATCAAGTACCAAATTTTGTAGGTTTATTCCAATGAATAACAAGCATCTTAATTATTGCAAAGTTCTTGAGACTACTAAGGTTTTTTATTTTTATCTCAGACTGTGTTGAAAAGATTATAGCTATGGAATAATTATTTGTTATGTATTATAATTTCTAAATATGATGATATATTTTCCTAGATGAGAGTTTAGGAAATTTGTGATTAAACTGTCACCATATATCTTGACACTCTCAAGCAAGTGGTTAGACTGAAAGGCTGGTTTAGATGACTAGAATTGTTCTATACAAATTGTTGGGGAAAATTTTAATACTTGCTTAGTTCCTCATCAATCAACATGCTGCTACACATTCAATTATAAGAACCATCTCAGATGAATTATATATCAAATATCCCTCGCTTCAAAACAACTCCATTTAAATTTAGATGCTTATTTATAAGACAAATATGAGAAATCTGCCAAAAACACCTTGTATTTTTTATTATGAAAAACTGTGTTTATGAGACTTGAGACCCTCTTGAGTTTTTGTATTTACTTGTTGCACTCAAATGCAAGGAGTCATGGAAGGAAGAGTGAAAGGTATTACCAAGGGAAAGTACAATATTTGGTTACTCAGCTTCATTTGGAGCCAGGGGGATTGCTTGGTAAAGACCTACCTATTTCTTTTCTATGATTGTGTTTTAACTACTATTCAACTCACTCTTGTCATATGGAATTGAACTCCAAGTTTTAAAAATAGATGAACAAACTATTTATCTTGGCAGAATGTCTTCCTCCCCTGTTTCCAAAAAATTTAAAGTGGACATATAAAATTCATCATTCAGATACAAATCATTTTTAACAGGTCATATAAATGACTGATTCTATTAACTATTAAATCAATAAAGTAGAATCTCTTTTAGTGCCATGGGAATTATATGATGGACCTTTCCTTTTCATCAATAACTCTGAATAGCTCTGTGTTAATAAATACTTCATATTTCTCATCACAGATTATTTGTCAGTAAGTGGGAAGACTGGGAAAACCTCCCAGACCTCTGTTTTGACTCACTGTCTATGTGAACTGAGGGACAAAGACTAAGGTGTCTTTTTTCAAATGATGATGGGACTCACTGAGAGTAATCAAATTATTCTGAATAAATAAAAATCAAAGTCTTATTTCTTCTTTGTCTTATTTTATTCCTTGTCTTATTTCATAAGAACACTATGTTCTTAAAGATTTTCAATTTTTCTTTATTTTATTCTTTAACCATGGGGGAATTGCATACTATTTTTCTTTTCTTTCCTCATTTTATTTATCCACTCATCTTACTTATATGTCATGGTCAGATATCAATTAAGGTTCACAGATTTTTACTATAGATAAATAAGACATAAAATAATTCTAAAAAACTTGTGGTGAAATTACTATTTTGTGATGTTTTAAAAGTCAGTTATCATATTTGACAAATCGCAAGTGTTTAAATCTCTAGCTAAAGTGATCGACTTAGCCTGGGCAACATAGTGAGACTTAGTATCTACAGAAAGATTTTTTTAAAAAGGTAGCCAGGCATGGAGACGCACAACTGTCGTTCCAGCTACTAGGAAGGCTGAGGAGGGTGAATCCCTTCAGTCCAAGAGTTCGAGGCTGTGGTGAGCTGCTGTGATCGATTGTGCCACTGCTCTCTAGTCTGGATCACAGAGTCAGAGTCTGACTCAAAAAAAAGTGATCAAATTTTAATGTTGACATGATTTTCCTTCATATGTGTGCATGATCTGAACAAGTTCAAACTCATGACAAAATTAGTATCTTCCAGTGATCTTAACTTGACTTATTTATCAATGACAGGAAACTCTGAGGTGAATAAAGATAGATTGGTAATAGTCACAAAGCTCATGAAAAAGTTCTTGATGTTATTAGTCATCAGAGAAATGTAAATTAAAACCTCAAAACGACATCATTCATAGTCATGAGAATGGCCAAAATCTTAAAAAGAGATTGACATCTCTAGATGTTGATCATTAAAACTAAATTAAAGCTTTTGGTTTTTGTGTATGCCAGATACAGGTAGGCAATATGTTTTCTAATGAACCTAAAGACAAGAACTATTCACATCTTCTTTTGTGAAGTTTCCAAGATTTTGCTTAAATTTTAGAAGATTTTTAAATTATAGATTTGTAGAAGCTTGTAAAATATTCTAAATACTTTTTAGAATGAGCAGATAGTCTTAATTTTGATAAGGTCCAATTTATCAAATTTATCTTTATGATGATGATGATGATGATGATTTTTTGAGTCGAGGTCTCCCTGTATTACCTAGGCTGGAGAGCAGTGGCAAAACCATGGCTCACGGCAGCCTCAAACTCCTGGGCTCAAACCCCTGCCTCAGCCTCCTGAGTAGCTGGGACTACAGGCACGAACCACCTCATCCAGCTAATTTTTTAATTTTTGTTGTTCAGTCAAGGTCTTGCTTTGTTGCCAGGTTGGTCTCCAACTCTTGGACTCATGCAATCCTCCTGCCTCTGCCGCCCAAAGTGCTAGGATTACAGGCATGAGGCACTGAGCCCAGTCTGATTAATATTTTTTGATCCTAAAACATCTTTGCTTATCCCAAACTGCTATGGTTTCAATGTGCCACCTCCTAAATTCAGGCGTCAAACCTTAATGGCCAACGTGACAGTATTAAGAAGTGGAGACTTTAAAAGGTGGTTAAGTCATGAGGGCTCCTCCCTCATGAGGGATAAAGGACCTTATAAAGGAGGCTTTATACAGTATTTGGCTAACTTGCCCTTCTACCTTCCACCATGTGAAGACACAATATTCCTTTTCTCCAAAGGATGCAGCAGCAAGGGACCAATTTGGAAGTAAAGACCGTGTTCCTCACTAGACATCAAACCTCCCTGCATGTTGATTTTGGACTTCCCAGTCTCCACAACTGTGAGAAATAAATTTCTTTATGGTTTATCCAGTCTCTGGAAATAGCAGCACAAACAGACTAAGACACAGCTAATGAAGTTATTCTCCTAATGTGAAATCCTTATGGTTCTGAGTTTCATATATGCTCCTATAATTATCTCAAATTAATGTTCGTGAATGGGCTGAGGAGTGGATTGCAGTTTATTTTTAATTGTTTTAGCAATATCTGTTAAAAGTCTTTACTATTACCATTGGAGTGATATAGACTTTGATCAAAACTCAATTTTTCATATGTGTGTGTCTTTCTAGAATTCCAGATCTTTTCTATTGATCTATTGCCTAACATTGTGCCAGTGCACACTATCTTGATTGTTTTCATTTTATAGTAAGTCTTGAAATTAGTATCAGTTTTTCACATTATTTTTTCAGTGTTCTTTGGATATTCTGGATCCATTGTATCTCATATAACTTTTAGAATCAGCTTATTTCTTAAAAAAAAAGTCTACAAAAATTTTGCTAGATAATATTTTGAATGATATATTCGTTTATGGAAAATGAACAATACTGGTTTTACACATCCAAAACATTTTATTATATTTCTTCATTTATTTAAGTAAATGATCTTTAATTTTATTCAGCAGTGTGTCATAATTTCAGTGTAGAGGTCTTTCCCATTTATTTATTTCCACATATATATTTTGTGCTATTATTATATATTTAATTTTTATTTCAACTTTGTATTTCAATTGATCATTATTATTATATAGAAATAATAATTGATCATTGTATAATGCTTTTATCCTGAAAACTTATGTTTTCTTGACAAATTGATCTTTTTACCAATATGGATGTTCTTTTATATTGCTTGTAGTTCTCTTTGTCTTGATGTCAATTTGATATTAATATATCCATCAGTTTTTTTTTTTTTTTTGAGTTGGAGTCTCACTGTCGCCCAGACTGGAGTGCAGTGGCTGCTCCCGGCCTCTCACTGTGGCCCAGACTGGAGTGCAGTGGCCGCTCCCAGCCACCGCAGCCTCAACCTGCTGGGCTCCGGCAATCCTTCCGCCTCAGCCTGCCAAGCAGCTGGAACTACAGGCGCGCGCTACCACGCCCAGAGTTTTTTAAACGTAGTATTTACAGGGTGTATCTTTTTATACCTTTTTACTTTTAGCCTATTTGTTCTCTTGCAGATAGCTTATGGGGGGGACCCAAAAAACCCCAGATTTATTTATAAAAAATTGTATATTTATTCTTCCACGTTTAAACTTCAGTTACCTTCAAAGTACTCTCTGTTTGATGCAATATATCTATCTACATGCTTTTTCCACTTCTCAAAAAAGTTTTCAAACTTGTCAATTTTAATGCCTTTTAGTGGTTCTGTCATTTTTTGTTTTACTTCTTCCACATCAGCAAAACATTTTCCTTTGAGGACATTTTTCATCCAGGGCAACAACAAAAAAGTCACTTGGGTGAGATTGAGTGAATATGGAGGGTGGGGTATGGGGATCATGCTGTTTTGGTAAAAAAACTACTGACACTCAGCATGGTGTAGGCAGGTTGTTCATGTAAATCACCCATCATAAAATGGTCAAACACGTTGAAAGAATCTCCAAAAAAAATCACTAAAGCCAAATGCAGCCTCTCACAACAGCACTAGATGGTACACTTGCTGATGGGTTCCTCGAACACTTACGTAGTTGGAGAAGCTGTACTACAAGGGGCCTGCCTTCCAAAAAAATAATGTCATTTTTTTTAGGCTACCCATCATATACAGATGGTGTCGAAAATGTATACATTTTAAGAAAGGAAAAAACTGTAATAGTCAATATATACCAATAACAAAAAATGAATACAGGTCACATTTGACTTCTGCAGTTACAAAAGAAAGTAATTATCATCAGCATCCAAACACTTCTGATTACAGCGAACATCTCTTAAAATGTGTATACTTTTTTTGGCACCCCGCTAGTTGGGTCTTGCTTTATAACCTAATCTACAAATCTCTACTTTTAAGTGAAGACATTAGTCAATTTCCATTTCATGTAATTATTATGCTTGTGCCCTAATTTCTCAACTTGGTATTTGTTTTCTATTTATTCTACTTGTTCTCCATATTTTGGTTACTCCTTTTCTGCCTTTGTTGGAGGGAAGAGACGTATATTCTTGAAAATTTTATCTTATTTCATGTATCAATTTTGAAGCTATGCCTTTGATATGTTTTTAACAGTGTACTGATTATAACATGCATTTTAAGTTACCTTATTTTTCTTTTAAATAATAAAGTAATGATTCATAAACAGTATAAAAATTTTATAGTGGTATAATCCCATGCATTCCTCCCACACTTTGTGTTCTTTTTGTCTTATACTTTACTTCTATATATGTTATAAATCTCACAATATGTTATTATTTTTGCTTTAAGTACTTGGTCTTCTAAAGAAATAAAAACATGTAACTAAAACACAAGAAGGCTAAAAGAAAAACTTTTGGGTTCCATTTGGTACCATGCTCTTCAGTCTGAAGAATTTTTTTATGCATTTCATATTTTGAAGGTCTCCTGGAAGTAAGTTATTTCAGCTTTTTTAAATCTGAAAATATCATTATTTTGCCTTTATTTTTGAAGGATGTTTTTACAGGATACAAAATTCTATGTTGACAGGTCTATTTTGTTCTTTCAGCACTTTCAATGTTTTCGTTTTCTGGCTTCTATTATTCTAGTGAGAATTTATTCACCCTTTATATTGTTTACTTGTATACATATGTCTTTTTTCTCTATTTTTAAGCCACAACATGGGTTGTTTGTGTGTTTTTGAATTTATCCTACTTGGAAATGCTAAGTGACTTGAGTCTTTCATCAGTTTTAGAAAGTTTTTAGCCATTATTTAATCAAATGCTACTTTTACCTCATTTTCTTTTTCCTCGCTTTCTGGGACTATTTGACATTATCTTGCAGATTCCAGATGCTTGTTTCTTTTTTTTTTTAATTCTTTTTTTTCAATTTAGATTTTTATTGACTGGTTCAAGTTTGTTAATAACTTTTTCTACTAGGTCCAATCTTCTTTAAGTTCATCAAATGAGTTCATTAACTTTTTTTTTTTTTTTTGAGTTGGAGTCTCACTCTGTCACCCAGACTGGAGTACAGTGGCTGCTCCCGGCCACCACAGCCTCGACCCGCTGGGCTCCGGCGATCCTTCAGCCTCAGCTTTCCAAGTAGCTGGAACTACAGGCGCGAGCTACTACGCCCGGCTAACCTGGGCAACTTGGAGAGACCTCATCTCTACAATAAAAAAAGAGTTCATTAATTTTGATATTATATTTTTTATTTCTAGCATTGCTAAATATAGTTTGCTTTTTGAATAGAGTTTGTATCTCTGCTAGTTTTCTAATTTCTTATGAATGTTTTATACCATTTTAGTTATAGTTTTTATTATTTTTGTTATCTGTATTTTAAAATAGCTAATGATTTCAAAATTTGGTCTATCTTTAGATCTGCTTCTATTGATGATTTCATCTCTTGATCATGGATGCCATTTTCTTGCTTTGTTGTCTATCATGATACCTATAAGTGTATTCCAGATATTTAATGCAAGAAAACAGAAGAATAAAAAGTAAATAATATTTATCTTCAGAAAAGTACATGCCCCTTTTTCTGTTAGTTTACTAGAGGTGGGATGAGTCAATCTGTCTAGCTAAATCTGGACTTCACTGCAAATGCAATTTTATTCAATTTACCACTGGTTTGATATATTTTGGGTGTTAAGAGTATAATTTTCCCATTAGCTGGGACTGAGATCTGAACACTGACAACATTCCAGAGTTCCATCTGTATTTCACAGACAAACCACCAGTATTCAGAACTGTTGGAGATATCACCACAGTATACTGACAAATTAAAGATTTTACAAACACTAAAGAGTCTCTTTCTCTCCAGTCTTACTGCCATTACTTTTTTTTGAAGGAAGAAAAGATTTATTTAAGAACCTCAGCAGATTATTTGCAATGCCCCCTCTCACTAGTCCTTAGAAAGTTGAGGGCCATATATTCATGAAGGACCTTAATGGCTTACAATGGTCCTCTTAGTCTCCTGCCCATGCTCAGTCTCTGATAGTTAAAGCCTGGGGTTCCTGGACAGGAGGATGTTCTTAAGCTCTTCTGCCAAGCCTGCAGACTTTTGTATGAAAAAGTCTAGATTGCCACGAGGGGTTTATTTTAGCTGCTTAACAAAGTATTGTCCTAATAGGATAATCTTGAATCTTTATTTAGAGATAATATTACATTAGTACTTCAAAAGAAATCTGTTTTTAAAAATTATGCAGTCAGCACAAAGACAGCTTGACAATATACGGTTATTTGACATTGTAGTTTTATTAGGTGGACTAGAATGTATTAAAATATCATTATTTAAACACTCTAACTTTATTGCTTAGATAGCTTCTTGGTCTAGTGGAACTCTGTCACAAGGTGATTCTTGATTTATTCTTTGCTTCTTCATTGCCTACTAATGAAGCTTGGGAGCATCATGTGATTTCGTCGCTTCAATTTTCTGTCTGTTCATTATCCATTCCAGGGAGAAATATGAAAATTAATAAGCCTCTAAAGTACTTTGGAAACTTTAAAGCAGGTACTGGGTAAATCTAAGCAGTTATTACCATAGACATTTTCTATTCTAAAAATCATTTTTATAATTTGAAAACTATAATGGGCTTTTTTAATTGTGTAGCATTCATCACCATGTAGAAGAAGACTAGCAAATGACTCACAAACCTAGCTTCTCAATTTCCAAACAAAACACTAATAAAATGCAAAACTGATTCACTTTAATTTTAGAATATAATAATATCTACACATGGGAGGCTGCATGTAACTTTTAAATTTTGAAAGAAAAATACAGTTTATAGAATTCCTTCTTCATACAATAGACCACTTGAATCAATGCTAGTCCATAGAAATGCATTTGTGATTATACATCATACTAACTGATGGAAAAAGAGAAAATATCTTGAGTCATCATGGAAAATAGAGTATGGCTGGAGGTCGTAATGTATGATAAAGGCTCTGTTCCCTTTGGGAACAAAATTGAGTATTCATTTCCCAGCACAATAGGACCATTGAGACAATTTCTTTCCTTATGCCCTTGTGAGTATTTCAAGGAGAAAAATCAAGTTCCAATGGGCATATCAATTATTGATGCACCTTAAAAACCTACTATAGAGTGAGAACATTTAAAACTACAATGGAAGTAAAATGAAATTTCCAAAGAGTGTTCAAAATTGCTTCCCATCACGGCTCATGGTCTATAGTGGCTACTTGAATACTCTGTGATAGAGATAATAGTAACTCAACCTAAAAATCAGTGCCTATGCTATGTGGTATTCTACCAGAGTGGTCATATTCATCCTTGAGGCATCTTACTAATTTTTGTCGATAGAAGTTTATCTTGTGTTCTTTCGTATAGTAGCATAAGGAGAAAATAAGTATATTTTTGAAATCAATGCTAATCTACTTTTCTCAAAGCAACATTTTATAGTTATAGGGATCTTAACATTTTGTTATTTTTTTATTAAATATTATTTATGCTATCCAATAAAAAATGTACTTGATCAGGGGTCTCCAGGCTATTATTGTACACTTCTATTAGCAAAATAATGTTGAGAAAAATCCCCTGACATATTAATATTTATTTATTTATAAATTATATGGGTGCATTACAATTATCTAGAGGCAGAATGTACACTTGGGATTCAGCCATCCCTAATGATGATCTATTTCAAATAACCTATATTTGAAACAGTCTTCCTAATAATTTCAATTTTGATGGCTAACAGATTGTCAGATCTTTTTCTTCTCATGAAAAAATATTGACTGATTTTGAGCTTGCTTGAAAAGTAGTAGTGACAAATCATTCTACAAACAAGATACCTGCACATGTATGTTTGTTGCAGCCCTATTCACAATAGCAAAAACGTGGAACCAACCATGTTGCCCATTGAGCTGGACTGGATAAAAAAAGATGTGGTACATATATACAATGGAATATTATGCAGTCATAAAGAAGGACAAACATGGATTTTGCAGCAACTTGTATGAATTTGGAGTCGATCATACTCAGTTATCTATCACAGAAACAAAGAGCAGAGTACTATATGTTCTCACTCATAAGCAGGCCTTTGAACAATTATCTTAATACTATAAGATAGGAATTGGCAGTAGTGGGAAACTGTCAGGGGAGGGAGGGGCACACCTCATCAACAGGGGTACTTGCATAATCAACATTTATATACTCAATCCTGAATTGTACCCCACATCTTTATCATTAAAATAATAATAATAATAAAGAAAATTAGTAGTGACAACTCTGCCAATTTCTAGTTGTTTGCTTAAGTTTTGTATTATGAGTATAACCTTTAATCTGTGTTTTTTCTGCCAGAATCTCTGAAAGCCAATTGTACTTTATAATGAAGAATGGTCAGCCGGGCTCGATGACTCAGCCTGTAATCCCGAGCCTTTGGGAGGCTGAGGTGAGTGGATTGCCTGAGCCCGCGGGTTTGAGACCCGCCTGGGCAACTTGGCAAGACCTCATCTCTACAATAAATCAAAAAATTGGCCAGGCGTGGTAGCACACGCCTGTAGTTCCAGCTACTTGGAAGGCTGAGGCGGAAGGATTGCCGGAGCCCAGCAGGTCGAGGCTGCGGTGGCCGGGAGCGGCGGCTGCACTACAGTCTGGGCTTCAGTGTTAGACTACAACAAAAAAAAAAAAAAAAAAAAAAAAATGGTTCACAGAAGTTATGTAAATTATTCATTCAGTAGGCTTTTTTTGGTGGTTAATTTTAACAAAAATTCTATTAAAGTAGTTGTTTATTTTCATCCAGTCAACTGCAAACATATCATTTTATTTCTTCAATTTTCTAATGGCATTACACAGAAAGAAATCTGTAGAGATGGGCAAAATGTATCAAACAGCTCTCATGCACATCTTCTGTACTTTCTCATCTCATCTGTCCCGGGGGCATTTGAGTACTTTGTTTGCACTGACCAGATCTGCTTGTGTTGTGAATGGTGCTTCACCTCAAATTCATTTCAACTCCTCTTCCCTGCACGGTTTAACAATAAGGTGTGGTATGTCAATCAGCTTATAGTATACATGTGCAACCCAGTTGTATATATAGTAACGCACTATAAGAAAAAAAAAATTGTCCAGCAGAAAAATGGAAGCCCAGAGTAAATTATTTGGTCTTATTTCCTCAAGATGGACTGTTCTGGAAAACAGTTGTAGACAGAGTCTCTGGTTGACTTGTGCTAGGTTTGAAAACAGATTGTTTGCTCATTTTTCTCTTCTGTCTGCTTTATCTTTCCCTTACTTTTGTTTCCTTGGGGTTGTAAACCACAATAAATAAGATTTTGCTTCAGTTTTTTGCTTATTGAGAACCCTAGACTAAGACATGGAGATTTTTTTATGACAGATGAATACATATATTATATATGCATTATAAATACATTATACACCATATCTTAATTGAGAGTATTGAAAGTCTATACAGTAACATATACATATATTATATTTGTATAATATATTTATCACCACTTCTTTTCTTCTGTCACCCAGGCTGGAGTGCAGTGGCACACTCACAGCCACCCCAGCTTCGACCTGCTGGGCTCTAGCAATTCTTCTGCCTTAGCCTTCCAAATAGCCAGAACTACAGACCAGCACTACCACACCTGACTAATTTTTGAATTTATTGTAGAGATTAGGTCTCGCCAAGTTGCCCAGGCTGTTCACAAACCCACAGGCTCAGGCAGTCCACTTGCCTTGACCTCCCAAAGTGCAGGAATTACAGGCTGAGCCAGTGGCTAGGCTCCTAGCCTTTTCACTTCTTCTTAAGGAAAGGCCATGTTTTTCCACCTGACTCTACAGGTGGAAATATAATGATGATAATGAAAGCAAATGCAATACCAAGAACCTGAGAGATTATATAGGGTTTTAGAAGATAATTTTAAAATGTTTTGAAAAACTGAGACTATAAATTGAGGATATTTATAATATTATGTGGAATATTGAAATAATTAGGATGGGAATGGGAAGATAACTTTAAGATATTTTAAATTTTTTTAGGTGCTTATCTGATCAGAGTAAAATCAGTGAAGTGAAATAGCTTCAATACTACTACAGGAATAAAATTCAGACGTGATGACTTTTGCTTCAGTAACTAATATTGTGATTTTTTAATCTTCTTTGTTAAAGCCTTAGTTGCTTCAGCCACATATAATCAACATGCTATTTGATTTTCTTTATCTTCTCCCACTAAAATTATATTGAATAATTCCTCCCTTAACCAAAACCATTCCATACTGTGTCTGAACTTTCTGAAGTCAGAGATCATAATTTCTTTATTTCAGTCATTCATTTGACAGTATTTGGTAAGTGCCTTCTAAGTTACAGACATTCTTCTAGATTCTTGAGATCCATATTTGAGTAAAATCTACAAAATATCCTGTCTTACAAGAGACAATCTTTTAGTACAGTCTATGAAAACAAACACACTTATACAACGTAATGCATTATAAGCTAATGAATACTAAAAGAAAACAGCAGGCTGAGGAGTGTGGTCTGAGGGAGAGTTACCATGTAGAGTCATAGGAAATGTACAGTGTAGAAACAACTGGAGAAAAATGCTAAAGTGGAAATTATTTTGAGCTTTTCATGGAAGAAAAAGGAGCGCAGTGTGCCTATAGTGAAATAGTAAAAAATGAAGGTGCAAAGAGGTAGCACGGTAGGAGAATGGGTAAGATCAGGTTGAAATGGTGGACATCATACTGGGTGTGCACCCATGACATTGCTCTCCTGTCCAGAGATCCTCTGCCTTTGAGCCACTCTAACACCAGGCTACCTGTAGATGTACCTCACAATAGGCTCTAATTTTGACAAGCATAGGAAACTAGTGGGTCCTCTGGGAGTTGCAAATTTCCTAGAGATCTAAACCTCAGCATGGACTGCCCCTGAGAAAGAAAGAAAAAGCCTGCCAAAATGACCTTTGAGACAAAGGACATGCACACAAGATGATACCCACTTAATGAGGCACCAGTGATGCCCAGGAATAGACTTGAAGAGGGGGCCATCTTATGCCCCTTGCCTTGCTCTGTCTGTTGCAGATGCAGCAGTGATTCTTCCCATTCAGCTCTGATAAGTATGCACTGAAAGAGGGTGCTTTTCATGCTCCTCTGGCACTTCCACTCCCAGTGAACCTGAGTGCAGGAAGAGCCTACGTGATGGCTATTACACTTAAGTGCCATCTACTGGACTGCATTCAGAATTATAACACCAAACCAAAAAATATTACAGTAATGAGTGGTATCTGAGAAAGCCACTGTGCAAACCTATCTGCAACCAAGGAACACATACAGACTCTTGACCTTCTGAAGGACCCAGAAACAGAGCCAATCAATCATACACTACATACACCACAATAATACCCATAAGGACAAAGATAATATAGAATCAAAAAAACCCATCAAAACAATAGCAAATTCAAAAACAGAACCATCCAGTTCCCACAGTTGAGAAGGGATTAGTGTAAAAACTATGACAGAACCAAAAAAACAGAGTGTTTCATCACCTTTAAAAGATTTCACCAGCTCCCTAGCAATGAGTTCTAATCGGATTTAAATGTCTGAAATGACAGATATAAAATTCAGGTATGGAAAGGAAATTCATTGTGATCCAGCAGGTTGAAATATAATACAAAAAAAGCCAGAAAAATGACCTAAGACATGAAGAATATATAGCTATATTAATAAAGCAGCACTTATGAAATTAAAAAGTTCATTAGAGGAATTTAAAATACAGTTGGAAGCCTTAACAACAGACTAGACTCTGCAAAAGAAAAAATTCAGAACTCAAGCATAAGTCTTTCAAATTAACCCAGTCAAACAAACAAACAAATAAAAAATTAAGATAAACAAGTAAAGCCCTCAAGATATACTAGATTTTGTAAAGAAACCAAACCTATTATTGTCATTCTTGAGAGAGAAGAAGAAAAAGTAAGCATTTTGAAAACATATTTGAAGTTATACTTCAAAAAAAATGTTCCTAGTCTGTCTAGAGAAGTTGACATGCTGCTACAAAAAGTTCGGAGAACTTCTGTGAGATACTATACAAGATGACCAACCCCAAGACACATAGTCATCAGATTATCCAAGGTTAATGCAAGAGAAAAAAAATCTTAAAGGCAGGTAGAGAAAAGGACCAAATTTTCTTTAAAGGGAATCTCATCAGACTAACAGCCAACTTCTCAACAGAAACCTTACAAGCCTATTTTTAGCATTCTTAAGGAAAATAAATACAATCAAGTGTTTTATATACTGCTAAAATAATCTTTATTAACAAAAGAGAAATAAAATGTTTCCCATACAAGCAAACACTGAGAGAATTCATCACCACTGGACCAGTCCTACAAGAAATGCTTAAAGGAGTTCTAAACATGAAAATGAAAGAACAATATTTGATACCACAAAAGCACATGTAAGCATATAGCCCACAGACTCCATAAAGCAACTACATAATTGTGATTACAAAGCAACCTGCTAAAAACATTATGACAAGAAAAAACCCACATATCAATATTTACCTTCATCATAAACAGCCAAAATGCTCCACTTAAAAACATAGAGTGGCAAATTGAATTAAAAAACAAGATCTAAGCTTCTGTTCTCTGCAAGAGACCCATCTTACATACAGTGACACTCATAGGCTCAAAGTAAAAGGATAGATAAAGAACTATAATGCAAATGGAAAGCAAAAAAGAATAGAAGTTGCTATTCTTGTATAGGTAAAACAAATTGTATGCCAACAACAGTAAAAGAAATATAAAAAAGAAGGGCAACACCTAAAGGACTATATTCAGCAAAAGGATTTAACAATTCTAAATGTGTACACGTCCAACAATAGATCACCTATATTTATAAAATAATTACTACTGGGTCTAAGAAAATAGATAAGCAGCCATACAATAATAGTGGGAACTTTAACACCCTTCTGACAGCAATAGTCAGATTATTGAGGCAGAAAACTAACAAAAAAATTCTGAAATTAAATTGGACACTTGACCAATTGGACCTAGTATATATCTACATAATACCCTAACCAATAACCACAGAATATAAATTTTTTCTCATCTACACATGGAACAAAATCTAAGATTGGTCATGTGCTCACTCATAAAGCAAGTCTCAATACATTAAAAAATTGAAACTGTACCAAGCAACTTCTCAGACTATAGTGGAATAAAAACAAAAATGTATACCAAGAGTAACTTTCACAATCACACAAATACATGCAGATTAAATAACATTCCTCTGATTGACTTTTGAGTAAACAGCAAAATTAAAGCAGACATTTAAAAATTTTCTGAAAAAAATGAAAATGGAGACACAACATGTCCAAATCTCTAAGATACAGCAAAAGCAATGTTAAGAGGAACGTTTATAGCACTAAATGCCTACATCAAACAAATAGAAAGATTTGAAATTAACAACATGATGTCATACCTATAGGACTAGAAACACAAGAAAAAATAAACACAAAATTAGCAGAAGAAAGGAAATAACTAAAATCAGCTCAAAACTAAATGGAATTGAGACTAAAAAAGAAAGGATAATTAAGATTGACAGATTGCTGGCTATATTGACAAAGAAAAAAAGAAGATCAAAATAGGCACTGGCAGAAATGACAAAGGTGACATTACAACCAATCACACAAAATAAAAAAGATCTTTAGAGTTTGCTATGATAATCTTTATGCACACAAACTTGAAAATCTGGGGAAAATAGATAAATTTTCGGAAACTCACAAACTCCCAAGATTGTAACAGAAATTGAAGCCTTGAACAAGTTAATAACTGGTTATGAAATTGAATCAAAATACAAAAAAAGCCAAAAAACAAAAAACAAAAAACTACCAACCAAATGAATACCAAACTAGACAGATTCACAGCTGAATTCTACCAGATGTACAAAGAAGAGCTAGCTGGTAGCAGTTCTACTTATGCTATTCCAAAAACTAAGGAGGGGGAATTTCTCCCTAACTCATTTTACAAAACCACTATCATCCTGATATTAAAATCTGTCAATGACACACTAAAATAAAAATTAAAAAAAAAAGGAAAAGAAATGAAAAAGAAAACCACAATGTCAACATCCTTGATAAAAATAGATGCAAAAAGCCTCAACAAAATTCTAGCAAACCAGATTCACTAGGACCAAATAAATAATATAATGTAATCAAGTGAACTTTACTCCTAGGATACAAGGATAGCCTAACAAGCAAATCAATAAATGTGATTTACCACATAAACAGAATTAAAGATAGAACACAAAGAGCATTCCAATAGACACAGAAAAAATATTCAATAAAATTCAACATGCATCATGAATATAATGCTCAAAAAACTAGGCATCAAAGGTACATACCTCAAAATAATAAAAGCCATCAATGACAATCCTACAGATAACAACACACTGAATGGACAAAAGTCTGAAGCATTCCTCCTAAGAACTAGAACTACACAAAGATGTCCACTCTCACCACTCTTATTCAACACAAAACTGGAAGTCCTAACTGAACAAATCAGGCAGGAGAAAAAAATAAAACGCATCTAAACAGTAAAAGTGAAAGTAATATTATCTCTGCTCATTAATAATATAATTCTATACCTAGAATATTCTAAATATCCCACCAAAAGACTCCAAGACCTGATAAAGGACTTTAGGATACAAAAAACAAACAAACAAACAAACAAAAAAACAACAAAAAAATACAAAAAGCAGTAGCAGTTTATATACCAATAATGTTCAAGCTGATAACCAAATCAAGGGTGAAATCCTATTTAAAATAGACACACAAATAAAATAAAATACCTAAGAATACATCTAGCCAAAAAGGTGAAAAATCTCTACAAGGAAAATTACAAAACACTGTTGAATGAAATCATAGATGACACAAACAAATGGAAAAATATTCCATGTTCATGGATTAGAAGAGTTAATATCATTAAAATGTATATACTGTCCAAAGCAAACTACAAGTTTAACCTATTCCTGTCAAATTGCCAACATCATTTTTCATGAAATTAGATGAAACAATCCTAAAATGTACGTGAAACCAAAAAGAGCATATCCCAAGCAATCCTGAACAAAAGGAGCAAAGCCAGAGGCATCACATTACCCAATTTCAGACTATACTACAAAGCTAACAGTAACCCAAACAGCAGGCACTGGTACAGAAATAGAACATAGACCAATGGAAGAGAATAAGCAACTCATAAATGAAGTTGCTCATCTACAACCAACTTATCTAGGACAAAGTTGACAAAAATAAACAGTGAGAAAATGACACCCTATTCAATAAATGGTGCTGGGAAAACTGGCTAACCACATGCAGAAAAATGAAACTGGACTCCTACCTCTCACAGAATGCACAAATTAACTTAGAATGGGTTAAATATTTAGGTTTAAGACCTGAAACTATAAAAATCCTAGAAGAAAGTCTAGCATATACTCTACTGGACATTGATTGGTACAAAGGATTTATGACTAAGACTTCAAAAAAAGCAAGTGTAGCAAGAATAAAAATGGACAAGTGGGACCTAATTATACTCAAGAATTTCTGCACAGCAAAAGAAACTATCAACAGAGTAAACAGACAGCCTACAAGATGGGAAAATATATTTTCAAAGTACACATGCAGCAAAGGACTTATATCCAGAATCTATAAGGAACTTAAACAAATCAAGAGGAAAACAAAGACTACATTAAAATATGGGCAAAGGGAACATCCAGAAAGATGGGAGAATCTGTGAGAATCTCCACGAAAGTGAGTGTCCATAAAATCTCTCGTTTCCCCCTCCCCCTGCCAGCCACACCAGTCCGAGGGCTGGAGGCCCTCTGTCCCTCCCATGCACTGCCTGACTGCCGCAGCTGTGGTCACCCCTGCCACTGCCCTGCCCTTGGCAACCCTTGGCTCCTGGACACATGGAGCTCTGGGCTCCCTCCCCAACTGCAGCAGCCACCCCACCCCGGGTGGCCCTTGGCTTCTGGTCCATGGAGCTCTGGGCTCCCTTCCCAGCTGAACCACCCCACCCCACCCCAAGCCACCCCTGCCCTGACTCCCTGTGTTTGTAAGATTGTCTGTATGCTATTGTTTTGTTTTGCTTTCTCTTTTCTGTCTTTGTGTCTCTTTTCATTTGTTAGTTGATACGTTTGCCTGTTTTCCCACTTATTCTTCTCTTTTTCCACCTTCCTCTCTCCCCCCTTCCCTGTTTCATTCTTTTCCTTTCTCTTACCTCATTTTGCTCTCAGGGAGCAAACATATACCCCTACTGCATGGACATATTGCAAGACAGTGGGAAGTGGGTTACAAGACACTCATATACCTGTGGGTGGATGCTGGGATTTGCAGATAGATTTTTAATCACAGCTCCCCCCTCAATTAAATCTCAAAACTGAAAAAAAGTACAACTGCCAACCCATAGTCCAGCTTCAGAATTGAACAAAACTAGAGGATTTACGTAAGGAATTATAAGAGATTGAGCAACAGAAGTAAAAGCAACCCCACCATCCCTGAATAACTGAATTAAAGAAGAGGGGGAAGAAAAATTAAAAAGTGGGGGAAGAAAAACTACATAAATGAAGAAAAACTAAAAGAAGAATATGGGTCTCACACAGACCCCTGGGGAGTCAGCAAACAGACTTCAGAACACAAACAACAAAGAGCCCCCAGAATGAACAGTCACATACTACAAACCCAGACATCAAGACACTAACAGAATAAAAAGAATTGAAGAGAGACAAGAGGAAAATGGGGAGGAGTTGATAACTGAGATAACAGCAGTAAAGAATACTGTGATTGAAATAAATAACAAACTAATCAGCATAGAAAGCAGAATTAGCCAAGCAGAAGAAAGAATCTTAGAGCTTGAGGACCAAAATATAGAACTGACCCAAATTGTCAAAAACAGAAAAGAAGTGTCAAAAGACAGAACAAAACCTTCAAGAGATGAGTGATTATTTTAAGAGACTGAACCTAAGAGGAATTGAACTTTCAGAGGCAGAAAGAGAGCCCAATCTTCAAAGTTCTCAAAGATAAACTAGTTCAATCAAGAATAACCTACCCAGCTAAGATAAGCTTCATCAGTGAGAGAGAAATAAAATTTTTCACAGACATGCAATCCCTAAGATCTTATGCTGCCTCTAGACCACATCTACAAGAAAAACTTAAGAAAGTATTAAACACAGAAGAAAAGGAAAAAAGAATGACAACTTTCTTCACAAGAGTGCAGGAAAAAGGTTAAAACACATATGAATTAACCTCAAAATCAAAAGAAAGACAACAAACAAGAGCAGCAACAATTTTATAAAAATCTTATGATAGGGATAAACTCTCCTGAATGTGAATAGACTAAAAGACATAGAATGACAAAATGGATCAAATATCATGAGGCAACAATATATTGTCGCCAAGAGATTCATCTCACCAGAAGGGACATTCACACACTCAAAGTAAGGGGATGGGTAACAAAATTCCAGGTGAATGGAAGACAAAAGAGAGCTGGAGTTACAATCTTACTAACAGACAAAATACACTTTAAACTATCAAAAACTTATAAAGATACAGAAGGTCACCACATGACAAAAAGTTCAATCCATCAACGAGAAACACCCATCCTAAACATATATGCACCCAACATAGGAGCACCAACTTTCATAAAGCAGCTTCTAGGCAAATTAAAAAAGATATTGACTCTAACACTATCTGTTGGGAGCTGGCCATGGAGGCCCACTGAGTGTTAGGGATCAGGAAGGGCCGTTGACCCCGAGACCACTAGGATGTGTTCAGGATCTGTTGACCCCATTCCTTCCCTCCTTTTTTACTTGGCACTGCAACCAGAAAAGGCTCCTGCTGGCTCTAACAGAGGACTCTGAAACCGGAACAAACACAGCTAACTTGGGAGTTTATTGTTCCCATTTGCCACTTTTTATGGTTTTTGCTTTTAAACAATTTAAGTTCAACTTTGAGTCACATTGAGGAGCCTTAGTGCAGATCACAGGTTCTCTTGATGTGATTTTAGAAATTTATAGATATAGGTTTTAGGAAATAGTTTACATAGATTGAAGAAAATTTAAGTAAACATTTTATTGTAGAAGTGTGGTTAGTTTAGTTTGATTCAGGGGGGCCAGTAAAGTTTGAATTAGGCCAGCTGGTGTTAGGAGAGTGTAACCATAGTAGCAATTGTTTTAATAGAAACTAGTTTGAATTAGCATAGAACAGTAAAAGGTAATATATCATTATGTTGGTTTCGGGTGTAAGCATTGAACTACGTTATTTTAAAATTATGTAACTGTAAACAATTAAGGGTACATAGAAACTGGTTAAGAAACAAAAAGACAATTTGTGGTTGTTCTTCCTCATGCTTTTCTTCATGTTTGAAAAAACATCTGCTTGAGAGTGGGGGGTGTCCTGTGTGCACCTGGACCTATTCATGTGAAAGGCACATGCTACCTTTTGTGTCCTGTGATGATGACTTTGCATAATTTGGGGATAAAAGCCCTTGGTTAACTCTCAATAAATGGCTTCTGCTCAACCTTGAACAGGAGTCCACTCCCTTTCTTTCTCCCCCGTAAGTCACTGACGCCGTCACACCTCCAGGAATCTCTGGCCTTGCTGGAGCAGGATTCCTGCAACTATCATAGTTGGAGACTTTAATACTCCACTCACAATCCTAGACAGATCATCATGACAAAAATTCAGCAAGGAGATCACCTTGTGATCTCAATGTAACTCTTGACCAAATGGACATAATTGATACCTACAGAACACTCCACACGAAAACCATAGAATATGCATTCTCATCACCGCATGGAACATACTCTAAGATAGACCACACCCTTGGCCATAAACCAAGCACAAATAAATTTCATAAAACTGAAATTTTGCTATACACCTTCTCAGACCTCAGTAGAATAAAAATAAATATTAATACCAACAAAGCTCCCCCAAAACCCACAAAGATGTGGACACCAAACAGCATGATGCTAAGCAACTCCTGGGTCTACATGGAAATCAAAACAAAGATTAAAAGATACCTGGAAACAAATGAAAATGAAGACACATCTTACCAAAATCTCTGGGATGCCATGAAAGCAGTAGTAAGAGGGGAATTCATATTTCTACAAACAAACAAGAAGAAAATGGAAAGATCACAAGTTAGCCACCTAACAGGTCACCTAAGGAAGCTGGAAAAGGAAGACCATCAAAACCCTAACTTCAGAAGAAGAATCCAGATCACCAAAATAAAAACTCAAATCTGGGACATAGAAGAAAAAAGATAATACAAAAAATCAGTGAAACAAAAAGCTTGTTGTCTGAAAGGATAAACAAAATTGATGGTCCCTTAGCTAGACTGGCCAAGAAAAGAGAGAAAAAGTCCACATAACCACAATCAGAAACACAAAAGATGAAGTCACATCTGACCCTGAAGAAATACAAAAGATTATCAGAGACTACTATGTACACTTGTATGAAAACAAACTTGAATAACTAAAGGAAATTGAGGACTTTCTGACATCACACAACCTCCTTAGGTTGAAACAAGAAGAAATGGAGACCCTAAATAACCCAATACCAATCAACTATGTCATAAGAAAACTAACTACAAAAAAAAAAAAAAAAATCTCTGAACCAGATGGCTTTCAAGCAGAATTCTACACGACACACAAGGAGGAACTGATGCCAATCGTATTGAAAGTATTCCAGGCAATTGAGAAAGATGGAACTCTCCCCAAATCATTTTATAAAACCTCCTTACACTGATAGGTGCTGGGAAATCTGGTTGACCACATACAGAAGATTGAAACAGAACC